>WYDI02022323.1:14514-106276 GCA_009867235.2 Psittacus erithacus
CCAGGTTGGACACAGGGGCTTGGAGCAAGCTGCTCCAGTGGAAGGTGTCCCTGCCCGTGGCAGGGGCTGGAACTGGACAACCCGAACCCCGGTCTGTGTCACAGCACCCGTTAACCCGCCTGTGCCAGAGGCGCCTGCGCGGCCCAGGCCCCGCCTCGCCCCCCTTCCGAGGAGGCCGCCGCGGCCGTCCCCCCCCCCCACCTGCGTGTTCTCGCCGTCGCGGAAGGCCTGCGCCACGCGCTGCCGCAGCGCCGCGCCCAGGTCCCGCCGCCGCTTCGTGTCCTCCACGGGCCACTCCTCGCACAGCCGCAGGAACCGCCGGTACCGGCTGGCGGCCATCGCGCCTCACGTGGCCTACGGCGGCCGACACGGGCCCGGCGGGGCCGCGCAGGCGCAGCGCGGCGCGGCACGGAACGGGCTGGGTTCGGGCGGGTGAGGCGGGGACGGCGGCGAACGGGCGGGCTCGGGGGCTGCTTTAGTGCTCCGGGTGCCCGCGGCCCGCCCCGTGTGCCCGCGGCCCGCCCCGTGTGTCTGGAGGCAGCGGTCGCGGCCCGGCTTCGGGCTGTCCCTCGCTGTGCGGCGGCACAGGGACCTCGCGCCCTCCGCGCCGCAGGGACCCAGCCCGGCGCGGCGATTGATAACGTAGTGGTGTGTAAGGGGAGCGGGATGCCTTCTGGCGCTACGGAAGCAACAGATGGAATCATGCGATCCCGGGCTGGGTTGTGTTGGAGGGACCTTAAATCTCCTCCAGCTCCAGCCGCTGCCACGGGCAGGGACACCTTCCACTAGAGAAGAGCTTCCTTATATCCACAGGGAAGAGCTCTTCCACAGGGAAGAGCTTCCTTAGATCCAGCCTAAATCTCCCCTCTTTACCTTGGCCTACCTCGATTGCTGTGTCCTTTCAGGAGCCAAAGCAGGGGTTTTGCTCCACTGACACCAGGTCTGGATGCCGGTGCCATGCTTGGACCCTTCTTCATCCTTCCCCACTCCCAGAGCGGATGTCCCAGCGCGTGCATCCCGCAAGAGGCTCAGAGCATGCGGATGCTGAGAGGGGTCTGTGTAAACCCCATCAGCGAAGCTGTGGGCAGCCACAGTTAGCGCTGATCACAGCCCACATTGGCAAGTCAACCCTTTCGCTGCTGAAGCAGAACCCAAATGTGGGGGGTTATTATAGTCATCTCTGTGAGCAGGAAACAGGCAACAGTGCGAACAGCATGCAGTACATAACAAGGTCTTCCCAGATGGCTCTGAGGCCAAATAAAATGCACAATGGGGCCAAATGGTGTGAATTTTCCAGCTAGAAAGTGTAGCAATTCACCTGTATGTGGTAAAATACAAGTGAAGGGGTCTCCCTTAAGACCTGTGGTCAAAACATGCAGCCCTAAAACAAAGATCACGTAACGTAAGGATGCTGTAGAAGCGAAAGAGATGGACAACACATGGGAGTTACTTTGACAATTTTATTCATGTTTTACTTATATCCCCACTCCCCAGTAAGGGGGTTCTGTAGCACTGTTCCTTATGGAAGGGTTTCTCTTTCAGGTCTCCCACACCATGCAGGAAGGAATTCTGTTTGTTCCGTAATAATAAAGTCTGTCCACAAAAGCTGTAAACATGATTTTCAGTCTGCTGTTGTCTCCTTCAAACACACACAATATTTGTATCAAACAATTTGGAGGTGACCTTTAGTGGCAAGTCCCTGACTCAATCTCACGCTTTTTCTTCCCTTTTTTTAAGCAAAAATACCTCAACGTGAATGTTTTTTGTGACAGAACCATCGCATTCGAGCCCTTTGCGAAGAAGGTTCCTGAAACTTGCTCTGACAGAATCCCACAGGGATATTAAACCTTTGCGAGGTCCAATTCTTGGTCGAGGTGCCCAGCTCAGAACCTCTGCAGCATCTCATAGGTCTGTGTTTCAGCCCCCAGGCTGTAGGGAGAGCACCCGCTGGGTAAATGCAGTGCAAGTGCTGGGGGCTGGTTTTGTCTCTCTTGTGTGTTGAGCAGCCGTTGGAGGTGCTGCTGCAACCTGCTCACACCCGCCGGCTCATTCGAATAGTCACACTCGAGCCCATGGTATGTCCTCACCCCATTTGGCTTCTTGAGTGTAGAGGTGAGCAGGTTCTATTTGATCATTAAGACTCTTTCAAGTAATGCTTTCTTTTGGCTCACAAATAAATCAAGGACAGCAGTAAAACAAGAAGGCAAAATAAATCTTGTGATTGATTGCAGGCAGAACATTCTTTCAGCTCTTTGCTTTTTACGCTTCAGTTCATTCATGGCACCTAAGAGCTTTTTGCACTTTCCTAGCAAGCTGTCCGTGCCCTCATTCCAAACGTGCACATGGGGTCCAGCAGCAGAGGGTCCCATACAACTGACCCAACGCGGAACTTCGCAGGGCTCTCGGTCACTCCTCAATCCAGGCTGTTTCACATGGGAATTTCTCATTTTCCTTCTGAGATATTCTGAAGGATTTTGATGAGATTCTCCAAGCCAAAAATATAGCCATGGTCTGGCCCATCATAAGTGGTGTGATTGCACTTGGAGCCTTTAAATGTGGTGTGGGCAAAGTCTATCATCCGGACGTCAACTCTGGAGTGATGAGTGCCATGTGAGGTGGTGCAGTTTGTTTTTTGGAAGTGAAGGTGGTTATCCAAGGGTGCCGTGTTCTCCTTGGGCTCCTGTCCATCGTAAATGATGAGAAGTGAGCTGGAGTAGAACCTGTAAGAGCTTTGCTTCCTAATAACAGAGAGCAGAGCTTTCAGCCGCAGGATGATGGGCTCCAGGAGATCCATCCGGAGGTGGTTGCCGTTGCACAGGAACTGGCGCAGGGTTTGCCTGAATCCCTCCGGTGAGAGTTTCCTCCCATAATACTTGTCTTTGCAAAGAAAATGGCCAGTGTCTGCTTGGTAAACCTTGAGGAAAGAGAGCAACAGCCCAAATTGAGTTGTTCAGTTTTCCCAAAGCTCTAGATTTTGTCTATATCTAAAAAGCTCAGCGCCAAGCAGAAGAACAGGATGTAGCTGCTCTGCAGCCTGGCAGGTTGTAGCAATGCTGGCAATGTACCAGCAGGCTCCTCACTGAATCCCACCTCCTGTCTTGTCTGGAGATTTAAACTATTCCATTTAAACCACTAGTGCAGATTCTTGTTGCACGGCTATAAATTACCCCTTTGTGAAACCCCAATAGCTCTAAATCAGAGCCGTGTCACTAGTGATTTATAGCATTCCCCTCTGGCTATGGTAGGAGTTTGCAGCAGTACAGGGACACCTCAGCTTTGTACCTTCCACAGTGTGCAGTGCCCGGGTAGCAATCATCTTGCTTTCTTCACGCAGAGAGACAAGATGTAGGCAGAAATTTGTATGTGAGGCTCTGGTAACACTGAGTAAGAAGCGAGGCAGTGAATACACAATGAGTTCACACGCCAGTTGTAATTTGCAGGGTAATCTGCTCAACAGAAGCATGTCACAGACCAGAAGGGGACATGGGTTTTGCCACCGAGTGTTTACCCTGCTCTGCATGTGCTTTATAATCACCATCCTCATAATTACCCTTCGGGCACAGCAGAACAGTGCTTGAGAAGCACGGGTGAAACAAACGCGGGGTTTGGGTTTCTGGAGGCAGGGTGGTGATTCGGAGCACGAGGAGCTGTAACATTTAGCACAAAACAAACCTTGGCTCTTGCAGCAGCAGGAGGCAGCTCTGCCAAGGCAGGAGCGGGGCAATGGAATGCTCTTTTGGTTTTGTTCTTTGTGGAGCAGCCAAGAGAGGAGCATGAGAGGGGAATCGGTTCCTGTGCAGGTGGATTCTCAGCTGGGATAAACTGGTTCCAGCTGCTCCTACTGGTGGCAGTGGTGTGGGGTGGTGCTTATCCATCTGCTGCTTGTTAAGTCCCCAGTAGTCAAAGGGGAATGGGGAAAGGGTTACCCTGTGTGTACCATGTTCTGTTCTCTTCCCTAAGCATCCCCTCCCATTTGGGGACAGGACAGACAAGTGGCCAGTTCTCACAGCCTGTATTTGGTGTAGGACAAGAATTAAACTGCTTCACTTTACACCAACAAAGAGTCCCTTCCGGCTGCCAGCTTGGTTTCAAGCCGTGTGTCAAGCAGACACCAAAAAGGCCCTAGGTCTTACCTGCATCCCACAGATGCGAACACCCAGAGATGCAGAGGTGCTTTGTTCACACTTCTTGATGTGCCGGGCTTTCTTCTCCTCTGAGGCATCATCGCCGTGCTGCCGCGTTCCCATCTTTAAGTCCAGGATGCAGGGATAGTTGTATTTTGATACCACGTTTTCAAGCAACAGAAACTCTGAGAACGAGTTAAGGGAAATCAGATACTTTTAAGTTCTAATTGAAAGAGGTTTTAAAGCAGAGCAACTGCTGACGCTCTCCATAATAGCTCACAACTGTAATGAGACTTTCTGAGCCAATTTTACCAACATGTCATTGCTATAGGCCCCTTGCTGCCAATTGTAGTTAATTTACTGTAGTACAGTCCTACCAATTAAAGCACCAGCAGCTCCATTCTCTAGTGACACGATAGCCCTGGGCTGTCGATCTGGCACCTCGCCTCAGCGCTGTGCTCACTCCTGTGGGTGTGGAGGGAGTTGTTAAACTCTATTACTCACATGACTGCTGGGTAATGAAGTGTAATAGGAAAATAAAAGGTGAGGCAGCTGCTAATTCTTATATAGTTGTGGTTTTACATGTATGCCAAGGGGATCCTTCACTTATGCTGAATACCCTTTGTGGCAAGTGGGGTTTTGTTCTCCTAACAACTTCCAGCAACTCTGTTCTGTATTTTCCCAGAGTCTGGGCCAAGGAGGGATGCAGAGCCCTGATAAAACATCTGATTGCCAAGGCCGTGCTGGAGGGGAGCGGAGCGAAAGGATACGATGCAGTTTGTTCTCGTTGTGCTTGGAGGACATGCGGTTCAGGTGCTGCCGGTGACAGTGCAGTCCCCAGGGGTTGTAGCTCTTTCGTTCTGGCTGGTTTCCATTTGCATCTTCCAGAAGCGAATCTGTGCGGTACTGAAGGTCTGTCCTCAGCAGCCTCTTCCCTGGGCAGCTACACCGAACACACAAAAGAACACATTGGGTTTGTAAGCTCCAGAGGGGATTATTTCCTCCCTTCCTCTTTTGTTTGTAGAGCATCAAACTTGATAAGGTGAATTTCCAGGGACTCTCAAAGGAGGCATTGATCATGTCCAGCCTGCAGAGAGCCTTTGTTTCTGTGTCAAAGGAATTTTCAGAGATCCAGCTATTGCTGGGTGTCAGTATTTTCTTTCATTATAATCCCAAAGTGTGCTTGGCTCCTGTGAGCAGCGCCATGCGTAGCTCTATTGATCTACCTCATGGGTGCTACACAGGCAAGGTGTCCCCCACTAGGGATGATCCCCAGTTTAGAGAGGCTGGCTTTGAGGAGGGCAGGGAGGGAGCAGTGAGGAGATCTGTTCTCCCTGGAGGGTCATTCCTTGGTCTCATCATCCCAAACCCATCACACTCGGTGCAGAGGTTTCACAGTAGCAATATTGCACGTTTCAGACACAGCTGACTCAGGTCTTTTCTGAACCTGTTTGGGTTGAAAGATGCCTTGCAGAAAGCCTGTGCAAGCAGCATGCTTGCAGGCACCATGATGCCACCCTTAAGTGTGCAGTCGCTATGTGGCTCTTACCAGCAGAAGGGTGTTACGTGCTGTGTGCTTGGTGGCTCTTCTCCTGGGGCCTCTCCTCCTTTTGGAGCACTCTGTGCTCCGAGGAAACAGGTTTGAGCCACATGTTTGAGTAACAGCATCTCAGTGATAGCCACATGCGCCCCGCTCTGCCCACAAGCAGGGGAGAGAGGAACCATGAAGCCATTAGGCTGGGCATTGCTTTTGCTCCCTTTGCCTTAAAGCAGGACTTGTGCCACCAAAACCATCCCAGGCAAGGGCCAGAGGAGGTTTGCAGGGAGCATCCCACCCACGTCAGAGCCTCACCTGTCTTTGAAGGTCTTGGTGACCTGTGTGTGGCTCCACGTGCCAAAGGCACGCTCGCCGCCCGTGCCGGTGCTGGCAGCCCACTTGCATTTGTGCCGTATCATCAGCGCAGGGTCGCCGGTGGCATTGTCCAGGCTGGGGCTGGCGATGAGCGTCACGTTCCCCAGGCTGTCCTTCTTGAGGTGCACGGAGACGATGCCTGCATAAAAGGGAGGAAAACAAACGGGAATGGGGTTAACCCGGGGGTTACCATATGGGCTCATCCACCGTCTGCAGCAGCCCCAGGGGTCCAGCCTTCCCGAGAGGGTTGCTGTGTAACACGATGTACTTCAGTGGCCTCTCACACCGATCCCACTCTGATCTGAGGCTCAATAAACACCATTAGTCCGAGACCCTGGAAAACAGCCACAGGCTTTTCTAATGTTCCCTCCTCTCAAGGCTTGGCTTGAAACCTGCCTCCTCTGAACATCATGTTCTTTTGTCCTCCATCCCTCCAGGCTCTGCTATGTCACAAGTGGCCGAGCAAAGACCCCCCCACCCTCCATTGGACTGGGAGCTCCTGGCTTATTTATGACAAGGGATTTAGGTCTCACTTTTTAAGACAGGGCAAGGCTGGAAATGCTTCTCATTGGCAGGTAGCAAAGGGAGGGTAGGGGAGAAGGAATTTTCCAAAGACAAACATCATGCCAACTGCTTCCTTAAACTGGAGAGCCCCCAGGAACAAGGGCAGAGGCATGTGCATGTGTTGGCAGCGCTGCCTGCATATGTGATGCCTGTACCTTGTCATGGTTGTGTCCTTCCCCAAGCACCAAGGACCCGCACCCCAACAGCCGACAATGGGGACCAGACCCTTACATGCCTGGTGTTCATTCATGCATGAGGGGAACATGACATGATTGGGGATTACTCCTTTCCATCCTAAGTGCTTAAAACACCACAGTGTGTTTTAGCAGTGTCATTTTCCCTGCCTCTAACAGGAATCACAGGGCTCAAATGCCATCCAGCATATTTAGCCCAGCCCTGGCATGGGTACAGCTCCGCATCTCGGATGACAGAGCAGGAATGGCCATGGCTCGTACCAGGCGCTCTGACCTTTCTGGGAAAGGCTGATAACTGCAGCCCCACTCCTGCTGCTCCTCTGCCAGAGCTGTCTGAGCTCTCAAGGCAGCAGAGGAGCTTTTAGAGCAGCCCTTTAGGGCTCAGGGGGATGCCAGCGCATGAGTCGTACCCTGCTGCTTTCAAGTCTCGCTGCAAAGGTAGATCCAAAAGAGGACAGGCAGGGCAGTTGGACCAGCAAAGCTTATCACTGGAAAGAGCCCTGTTAGCAACTCATGGAGCTGGGTTTTAGCCAACTGGCCCCAGGGCATCCTCACTTGGTCTGCCAGGCACTGCCGGGAGATGCGTTTCAGCAGCTGAGCAAACACAGGAGCTCAGTTCTCCTGAGCTAAGTTGCTGAAGCAAATAAATATGCAAAGTCCTTTCTCCTCATTCAAAGTGACATTACAGTAAGCAAACACAGGCAGAAGGGTTTGCCCTCTGCTGCTTTCAGCCACCAGCGCTGTTAGACTCGGGGTGCTCATCCCTGCCTGGTCCTGCACCCCATAACCCTGCAGCTCCGGCTATACTGGGACGCTCATGCCCTCTGTGTACAGCCCTTCTGTTTAGGTACCACAACCATTTCTGTTCTCTTTTGCCCTAAAATCAGCATTAATGTGAATGTGTGCCACGGCAGGCTTGGTTACGTTGGCTAATTTGGCACTAAAATGGGAGAGGAATATCCACAGGCTGCTCTGCCAAGGGAACTGGGGGCTGGAAACCTTAACTAGGGTATTTTAGCTATATCAGCCCATCTGACAGAGCTCTGTCACCCTCAGGCTCAGACTTTTTACCCACCAGACCTTCTGCTGAGCCCCATTTGTGAAAGATCCATATTACAGATAACTGAGAGCAAGCGAAATTCCTCCCAGCTCCGATTCCTGCTTTGGATTTCCAGGGGAGGTGGGCGGGGAAAAAAGGCTTAAATCAAAGCAAGGCAAATGAAGCCCTCGATTCCAAACCTAGCGCTGTGCCTCGGCTACGGCGCGAGAGCAGCCTGGAACCTTCACAACCGTCCCAGTTACAGACCTGCAAGTCAATGGAGCTGTGCTGATTTACATAG
Source organism: Psittacus erithacus (assembly GCA_009867235.2). Classification (NCBI taxonomy): domain Eukaryota; kingdom Metazoa; phylum Chordata; class Aves; order Psittaciformes; family Psittacidae; genus Psittacus; species Psittacus erithacus. The sequence continues at coordinate 22,649 of WYDI02022323.1, forward strand.
TGCTGACAATCTGGCCCTAAAACCGTTATATACAGCATGAAACTGAGAGTCCTGGAGTATCTTGCAGTAATATGAAAGTTAATGGGGAGATTTTCAATGGGGAGCAGTTCAATGGCAAAGGAATGGGATCCTCTCCCTCCTTCCAGCCAAGCAGCCTTCAAATACCTGTGTCTCAGCCTGAATAATGCTATTGTTTCCTGGTGTGCTCCCATACAGGATTTGCATGTGTCCTGCAAGTGGCCTATGGGTGCAACCCAAGCCTGTAACACATGGCCACCAACCTTCTCTTTTACTGCAATGAGAAAACATCTATCTGGAAGGAAAGGTGTATTTAGTACCTGTCTTTGCTGGCCTTTTAGTGTCACCAGAGCCTCGGACCTGCTCCTGTCCAGCCCCAGTGAGGTGCCCAGCGGGTACTTACAGGTGCTGTCACCGTGCCCATGGCATCCAAGGGATCCTCAGGAGCATGTTGCTGTGTAGCTCTGCCCGCACTGATTCGTTCTTTGAACATACAAGTGCGTTGATTTACTGCCACGTGCAGCAGGGCCCTGAGCAGAACGGGCTTGGAAACAAGCCCAGCATCCCCCTGCGAGCTCAGCTTGGGGCAGGCAGAGCTTTGCAAGGGTCTGGTGGGGGGACAAGTTGGTCCCAAGGTCACCAAGGTGCCTGAAGCGGTTAAGCAGGCGGTAGACATTCTTTAAGCAGCTGACTCGGTGTTAGATTTGAATGGTGACATTCAATCAACACTGCACATACTGTCAGCATTACATAATGGTCCTGGCCCTGCAGCCTAAGAATAGAGGTGAGGAATATGGACACGTGTGAACCACGTTCGTGAAGGCCTCAGGATTGTTCCCCCTGATGCTCATCCCCCCCATTACCACCTCTGAATGCGTGGCAGATATAAGCAGAAGAGGACAAAGCGAAGCATGTGCCCAGTGCTGAATTGGAGAGGAATTGCTATTTAATTATCCCTCATCACAGAACTCACTGGGACTTGCAACAGAAGAGGAAAAGATGACAAAAAGGTATTAAAAGCCACGTGAAGTGGTAAGCTGGGACTGCTCAACATCTTCATTAGTGAGACAGGGCAGGGCTCAGCTCTGCAGCGCAGAACCCTGCCCCTCCTCAAGCAAATTGCTCAGAGGAAGGTTTGTTTTCTTAAGCATCTCTTTACTGTTGTCCCGTAAATCCACAAAGGCCCCAGACTTGGTGGGAAAAGGCAGAGATTGAATTGGAAGCGCATCAAAACCGCAGCTGATGCTCGGGGCTCTTCTCTGTAGCACCGAAGGACCAAAAGCTGTATTTGAAGTTTCTATGTGTCAGCTGAGCTCACAAACACCCAGGGTCAGGAGCTTTATGAGCAGCACAGTAAAAGCAGCGCTAGTGAGGGAACGAGACAGGGAGGGAGGAGGACACAACACAGCAAGTGCTGCTTCTCAGTACAGATGGAAAAGTGGTGCGGGGCAAGGAGGAGGTGTTTGAAGAGGAAGTGATGGGGGCACAAAGCCCCAGAGGCTCTTCCCTGTCCTGGGAAGGTCTCATTTGTGGCCAAGTGCCCAGATCTGAGTTTTGGGAACCAAGTGGTCTGTGCCTCTGGTTCACCCAGGGATGCTAATTCAAAGCCCCACTGAGCAGAGCACATAATGGGTCAGATCCTGGGAACGTACTTTCCTGCCCTCATCCAGTACCACCATTCACATCCCATCAGACCAACTTATCAGGAGCCATGACATGCAAACTCCTCAAAACAAACACCCTTGGGAAGCCCCATCCTATCCCTGCCCCTTGTTCTGTGTTCGCCCTTTCTGTCCTGCTCTTGCACTGCCCAGGATCTCGGCTCCAGAGGAGGGGATCACGTTCACCCTTTCAGCATCCACTTTTTCACACCTGTCCCCCTAAGGAGGGACCCATTTCAGCCTGATTTGATATAACAGGAGTCCCCTGTGTTACCAAGGCTGACCATGGCAGCAAGGGGATGGGCAGAGACAGGGGATCTCCATCAGCCAGCACACAACCCTTATTAGACATCAGAGAGTCCCCCTCCAGCCGCAGAGATGTAGGAAACCCTCCCAGTCCCACAGACCTGCCCCTGTGCACATTTCCACACAGGAAGCATCCTTGCTCAGCAAACCTTCCACAAGTGATGGGGCTCCACAGCTCAAACTGAGCCAGCCGGTACCACCAGCCTCTTATCCCAGTGTCAGGACTGACCCCCGTGAGGATGCTGCCGGTCCCCATCTCCCCTTACCTTTGTACTGGGGGGTGAACTGCCTCATGGCCAAGGGCAGTGACTCGTAGAAGCTCAGCTCCTGCGAGACCAAGGGCTTGCAGATCGTGTGCTCGTCGTACTTCATCATGCTCATGTGGCCGCCGACCTGATGGACGAAGGGCTCCAGGAGCACGGCGCTGCTGCTCTCACAGGGGGGGCTCTGCCCCACCATGGTGCTGGCTGAAAGGCAGTGGGGGACGAGCAGCAAAGGGGGATCAGGAGCTGGGTCTGGGACACACAGCGCTGGATCGCTTCACTCCCGCTCCGGCTTCTCACTGATGGTGTCTGCAAAACAGGGTATTGGGGACCGTGAGGAAGGGGATAAGTGACCGCGAAGCCTCTGTCCCTGGGGCTGAGCCTGGGCTCGTGCTGCCCACCCCAGCCTGCGCTGCACTGGGGGCACAGCCGGGGGGGTGAGGGCTGTAGGTGCCTGGGGCTGGCAGGGAGCCCCAGCCTGGAAGTCTGGAAAAGATCCGATTTGGATCTCCTGGGAGAAAAAGAAACAGAGGGGAATGACAAGAGGAGCTATCAAGTTAATGAGGCGGCCTTGTCAAAGCAGCTGGAGCGGGGCATTCCTTGGACTGGTAATGTCAGGTTATTAATACGCTGCCTTAATGACACCCCTTGCTGTGCAACAGCCCCAGTTTGCCTTACGAGGTAGTGTTAATGATGGTCTCAGTCTTTCCCAAGCTAGAACATTCCTTGCGAAGGAGGTTTCTCAATAAAGCCCACGTCCCTGGGCAGTCCCTTGTGTCTTAACACTGCTGGGGGGGGTTAGCAACGTTTTCTGCACCTTCTAAAGAAACCTCAGTTTGGGCCATTCGCTGCCATTTAACACCAGTGCATTAGCAGGAGCGTCTCCTGCACCCTGCTAATACATGAGGATGTGTTAAACCAGCACCAAGACGTTCACACCCAAGCACTGGCTCCCCCGGGCTCTCCAGCCCTGCTCTCAGTTATAGCCCAAAGGAGCAACCAGCAATGGCTCCGCTCCTGCTTCCAGCAATGGCTCCGCTCCTGCTTCCAGCAATTCCTCCTTGGTTTTGACAGCAACGAGCCCTGGCTCTAAACCAGTCAGGCAGGAAAAGCGTGTACCAAATCTGTGCCAACTGCCTCAGCTGCAGCACCCTGGTTTCTCTTGCGAGCACCCAGCAACACCAACTCCTTCGCTTTATGCTTTACAAGAAGCCCACGGATGGCTCTCGCTCTGGTGAACATCAGACAGGAGAAGCCCATAGGCACTGAGGAAGACAAAAAGGCAGTTGAGCTAATATTAACACTGGGGAAGCAGACTGGCTTCATACCATCGAGGCAATAAAATCAGAGGAGGACACCACAGACCCCAAATTAAAGGGACTGGTAAAAACCCCACTAAAATCATCCTTCTGAGGATGTCCATTTCCTGCAGCCCTCAAAAAGGGGTGTGCAGAGCCCAGTTTGCCTGTTGGGGCGCTTTGCATCCTATTTTTGCTAGCAAAACCCCCGTGCAGCAGATAATAACATCTCTGTTACATCCCTTTCTGTGTAGAAAAGCCTCTGGCTGTGTTGCTGGGTGAGCAGCACCAGCTCTGCCATCCCAAGCCTTGCTAGGGCCAGGGCAGCACATTCACCCTTCCTTAACCAGGAGGCACTGAACAGCAGTGGGTGATGTTGTTCGCTGCTCACCCCATAACCCCGGTGTTTCACACCACCAGGATGCTCCCAGATCCCTGCAGGAATGGGAAGCTCAGAGTGTACTCCAGGGCCAGCTTTAACCATTGCCGCACAGCTTATTCCTCCTCCTGCAACAAAGAGCCAAAGCTCTGCTGCTTCCATTTCCCCTTCAAGCTCAATTAAAGCACCCAGTGCTGGGCCCTGCTTTGTTTCCACCTGAAGGAGTGGGATGAAGTGGGTTGGAAGCAGAGAAGGGGAGGAAGAAACCCTCCTACCTTCAAACCACACAGAGCAGCTCCTTTACCTTCCCTTAAGGTGGTCTTTTATTCCCCTTCTCCCCCCAGTTTTCTATTCATCCATCACCAAACGCGTTGGAGAGGAATCGCTGCTCCGCAATTACCAGCCTAGATGGGAAGCAAGCCTGGCCACTCCGATGAGTGCCTCTGAGCCGGGGAAGAAAGCAGCTCTGCAGAGCCTCGCTGGAGCTTAACCACAGCATTCAGCATTCGGAGGAGTTGTGGCAACGTGGAAAGAGGATTTCTCCCTTGAGAGCTGCAGCTTTGCTGTGCTTTGGGTGGTTCCCCCCCCCCCCCCTTTAAAAACAAGGAGAAAAGGCAAAAAGCAAGAGGATTTGTTGTAACACCTCTTTGGAGCGCAACAGGATTCAATCCAGTGTTTATTGCATCAGAGAGAGCCCAAGGCTGAAACTCAGCTGACATCACACACAATCCCTTGGCAGAGAGCTGGGGTTAAAAGCCCACCATTAGAGCTGCCTTTTACTGGTTTCCCATAAGCAAAACTCGGAGCATTTACTGTTTGCAGTAAGAGGAAGGCGCTCTTTACATTTAGTTCTTGTTCCAATGCATCTTGTCCATTCAGAGCAGATAAATGTTACTGCAAACACTTCCCGAGCCCCTCCGAAACGAGACGCCCTGACATAAATCCCTCCTGCCGGCTCAAGTTATGGCGGCTGCCGGGGGATATTTACGCCACTAAAAATACACAGAATTACAAATAAACCTGAATGCTCACAAATAAAACCAGGAAAAAACGGAACATTTCCCCTGGCTAAAATAAAGCAAAGCAAAAGCAAAAAGCAAGCCAAGGCGCTGCAGATAAAGAGGAGACAGGAAACACTGGGGAAGGAGAATATGTCCCTGTATAGAGAACCCCCTTCTATATCCAGGAAAGCCGAGATACCTCAACAGGCATCTCTGTGGTCGTTGGCAAAGTGCACAGATCAGCATCCAGTGTGTCACGGGCACGAGCCCAACCTGCATCACCAACAGTGCTGTGTGAGGAGCTGGGATCCTCTTAGCAGGAATACTTTGGGGTATTAAAAAGCAAAGTCACTTTAAAAGGAAGCGCTCTGTCAGCGCAGGATCATGTTCTTGGTCTTACATGTCATGGTCGGATCCTTTCCCCTGGGGACCTGGCCCTTCGGAGCATCCCAAGGGACCCTGCTGTAAAGATGGATCTCACATTGGTTGCTGATTATTCTTTATATTCCATTAAAGGCAGGAAAAGCACATAGCTGCTAATCTGAAAAGCTCTCTACATCCATAGCTCTTGGTACTGGAGCTCATCTAGGATCACATCCAGCTCCCGCACCAAGCACCAGCCCAGCCCAAGAGCAGGATGTAGGTGCCCTTTGCAAAGCCAAAGCCCAGTTGCTCATTTCCCTTCAGTCTTTCACCTTATCCCTCCAAACTCCTTGGCCATAAGGAATATCCTTCTGGTTCCAGCTCAGTGCCCATCCCCACAGGGCTCAAGGCAGACGTGGGCTGATTGCACGGGCAGGCAAACACGCTGCAACCTTCAATGAACCTTCAGCCCTGCCTTTCCTGCTCTTCCCTTGGCTGCAGCCAAAGTCAGAAATAGTCGCTGAGCAGCACCATGCTGGGAGCAGAAAGCTCAGCTCTTGGCAAGGAACCCAGCTCCAACCACACTGCTGTAAATCCTTGCAGGCAGAAACCCTCAGATCCTTTATCTTACGTTTCCTTTCCCGAAAGAAGATGATGTCCATAAAGCTGATGGCTGGTCCCCACGTCCCTCATGCTGCACTGAAGGATTTATTCGGCTGCTTTGTGGGAAGCAGCAGGATCAATGGGAAGGGACAGGAGTTGCTGTGTCTCGTGCTGGCAGCCCCCTGCCCATCTCTGGGGCTGGCACAGGCATTGAGCAACGGAGTGGGACAGCAGCAGGACATGGGAAGGTGCCTTTGGAGCACAGGACAGGGGGACACGGTGCCACCACGTCCCATGGGAAACGGCACAGGCTTCCTTCCTCCCCTGCCCAATTTGTGCCTTTCACACCAAACCCCATCCACCCCCTGCCCAGCCCCGCTCCCTGGCGATGCCATGAGTGCGATGGAGAACCAGAAGCCACCAGGCTCATTATTTGCAGACCCGGGTTGCTCCAGAGGTTCTCTCTGGGTCCCTCCGGGTGCCGGCTGCCCCCTGCTCCTGTCCCTTCCCACCAGCCAGGCTGTGCTTGGAGCCTTCCTGATGGTTTCCCACCATCCAGCATCACGCATGCGGCCGGTGCTGAGGCAGGACCTCACCTGGGTGCTGTGCGTGGCCGGGCCGGGCTCAGCGGTGAACTTGTCCCTGCTCCTCCGGTTTGAGAGACGAGGGCATAGGGAGAGCCAGGACGTTCAGGCCATCACCTGACCGCAGCGGGGCTGGCAGGCGCATGCTATGTCCCGCTGACAGCTGAGCTCAAGGGGGGAGAAGCAGCGTTGGGTGTTGAAGGAAGCAAAGCAGCGTGTGAGAGGATGGAGGCGAGGGGCTGACTTCCCGCGCCGCGGCTCTCTTGGGCAATCGGCTCTCCAGGAAAACAACTGCTGCTCTTTCCCGGTCTGTTTTCCACTTTCCCTCCCCTGGTGTTTATCCCATGCCAGCGGGAGCGGATGGACATTGGCTTCACAGAGCTCCCAGGGAGCTTCCTGCCAGGGCATTCCGCATCCTGCAGCGGGTCAAGGACAGCCCATGCCCCCGGCCCCTTCCGAACACCCACTGCTGGGTCTGATCCAGGGCATGCCAAGGGCTCTGGACGTCCCCACGCATCCCAACCACACAGGACCCGTGTGTTATGTAGGAGATTGCACAGCTCACACAGCCCAGGCATCCCATAGGACAAGGAGGGGGTTTCCACTCTCATCACCCCATCCCAGTCCCCATCAGTAACTCAAGGACATTAGCAAAGCAGTGCCCGTGACGGGCCCCACAGGCTGTGACGGGTTTGGGCTTCACGGCCACACAGCAGGAGGCTGGGGAGAAAAACCTCGCTGCTGGGATAAGGATTGATGGATGTGGTAATTCTCACTAACTGGAGGGGAGAAAACAGGCGCACGGAGAGCAGAGGGATCGAACTGACGGTCAGGAGCAGAGGCTGAGATCAAAGACAGGGATGAAACAAAGATTCCCAAGCCCTGGCTCCACTCTGCTTTGTGCTGCTGGTTTAGCTCAGGAAAGTGCCTTTTTGACTCAATAAGCTTGGTTTCTGAAGGCAAAATCGCTGAGCTGGGCACTGTGCAAGGCCACCGTGGTGCATCCCCACCGACAGCTTTGGAACCCATCCCAGCAGAAGGCAGTAGTGTCAGAAACTCCTCTGAGGCCCCTCTGACAGCACGTTGCCAGCACGCACCTTTGTCCTTGGCCAAGGTCCGTCCTGCTGGGTACCGTGTGTATTTTCAATGCAAGTGCTACCTGAAGCAATCTCATGTTGGAGCACTCTAAGGGGAGAGCAGCCCTGCCTCACATTAAAACTGTGCTAATTAGGAGCTAATTGCAGGCACGAAGCTATGATTACCCTTGGCTAGCACTGCAGGCTGCAGCCCTCATCCCAAAGCTCTCCCAGAGGATGCTCAGGGACCCCCACAAGAACCTGCTTCCGACCAGTTTGACATGGAAGTGGCTCAGGAGCATCCTATGAGCTCAGCCCTGCTCCTGCCCCTGCCAGCAGCTCCTCACCACTCTAAGGGTGTTTTCCTGGGCCGTTGCTGCTTGGATGCTAAGAGCTGGTTTGGAGGCAGGATGTAAACGCTGAATGTGGCCCTGAAGCAGGTCCCTGGGAAGTGACACAGGGCAGGCAGTCACCTCCATCAGCAGCAGCTCCAGTGTCCTGCCATGCAAGAGCACAGAGCCCATGCTCTGCCCTGGGGTAAGCCCAAAGCCAGGCAAGGTTTCCAAAGCCCACTGGGGTCTCCTCACTTAGGAGAGCCAATTCAAAACACACCCACGGTTCCTACAGGAGGAACTACTCTGTTAGGGCAGAGGTGGGAGGCGAGGAGGTGACTTGGACCTCTGCTGTAGTGAGGGTCCATTCAGTAACACGCACAGAAACCTTTCCAACACCTACCTGGAGGCTGTTCTTGGAGGTTGAATGAAGTCAAATCCCAGGGTGGGAGCTGGGGAGCGATGGGGCTGTGCCCGAGGGAGGTGCCTTCGGGCAGGACTCACTGGCAGTGCTGGGACTGTGCTGTTTCCTCTCCAGTTCATGCTGATCTTCCCAGGAGAACTGGCACAGCGCCCCATAAACAAGGCACAGCATCGGCTGTCGTGTCAGCAGGAGACAAAACATGCAATGTGAAAGGCTTTAAATGGAAGCAGGAAATGAAAAGATAAAGGGCCGATCTTATTTTAGGCACCTTGTTGGTACATATTTCCTCTCTGACAGTAAGGGATGCCATGGCTTTATCAGCCCCACCGCTGGACAATTTATTTATGGGGACATAATACTTCGCAAGAAACTGGGAGGGGGAGTTGGTGGCTGTGGCTGGGTGTGAGCTGTAAGGAGAGCAGGGCAGGGATGAACCTCCCAGCTACTGCCTTTCCTTTGAATGGACCGGGGGTTCTGGGAAAACTGCTGCTACTGCAGAAATCATCAACACTGCTTTATGGAACGGCAGGAGCTTGGCACAAAACTCCTCTTCTCGGCTGTCATGACAGCTCATCAAAGAGGGGACACGGGGGGAAGACTATCGCAGAAAACATCATGGCAGCTTGGCTGAAAGCAAACATCCTCTGGCACATGTAATTACACCAAACTGAAGACTATTTCCTAACCTTGAATATATTTCAGCTGTAACTTAGCAACCTACACTGAGCAAAAGCATCTGAACAGGAACGCAGGTTCAGAGGAGAGATTTAGCCTTGCGTTGCCTTTTGTTCCCATACCTTAGCAACAACTCCACAGCAGGGAGGAGGTAACCAGCTCCCACCGACTTCCATAGCAGCCACGGAGCCAACCTCCTCCTGCGCCGATGGAGATCTCCCCCTTCGTCACCCAGACCTGTAGTAGGAGGTTAATGAAGCGCTTCTCTAACCAAACACGGGTGAGTCAACCATGTCCACACGTTACACAACGGTGACTCATGGACTGCGAGTGCTGCTTCAGAAGCAGGCTCTGAAGAACCTGGAGCTCGTGGTGGCACGTGTCGACTCACTGACACAGGTGGGAGAGGAACTGAAAACACACAAGGAAACAGACCCTGTAGACAAGCTGTACTTGTGTGTCTTCTACTCACCAAGGATCTGAAACACAGTCCAAGACTTGCCTTCTTGCCTTTTTCCTTGACATAAGTATTGACCATCCAATATCCACCTGTGCTCCCCATCCTTTTACAGTGCTTTGTAACCACTCTGCTTAAAGCCTATGAATCCTTGGGACACAAGGAGGGAAGTGACGCATCCAGTGATGAGCAACAGCCTGGGAGCATGGGCAGGAAGGGCCCTTAGAGTCCACCCCACTCCGGCACCGTATCCAACACTTCCCTCATTACTTCTTACACCATCACCTGGCACTTCACATCATGTCCCAAAAGCCATGGCCTGAGGATGTCACAATAATAGGATCAGCCACTTGGACCAGAGTCAGGATTGCTGGGAGCAGCTGTTTACTTCAGACACCCAGCGTGTGAGGGATCTGCCTTGCACAGAACAAGCACAAAACACATGGAGCTTGGGACACCCTCACGCAGTTGCCACAGCCTATTGCACCATCCCATCCCCTCCAGAAATAGCTGCTTTATTTCGGCTACAGGAGTACTGATCAACCTGCTCAACCACTATTTAACCTCACAACCCTCTAAGCTGTGAACCTCTACAATACACAGCTAACCAGCTAACTGCCTTCCATACACACCTCTGCTTAATGCCAACTGCTCCCAGAACACAGATTGAATCTGCAGGCAAACACCTGAGGCTGCTGCCACCACCGTGATCGCCAGCGTCACAGGAGCCACGCTGTCTCATTAGGCTGTCACGCCAGCCCCGTGCCATCTTCAGGCTTATTCTTAGAAACCCTGAGCTCGCTGGAGCAGGATTTATTTGCTCTGCCTGAGCAGAACGCTTGGAACAATGTGTGACTCCTCGATAAAGGTACTGCATCATTAATAAAGATAACAAACATTCGTTATAAATTTATTGTATGTATCAATGTACAGAGCTAAACTGAACGTACAAACAGCACCAAGCCAGTGACATTTATTCTACAAAACCAAGTTGAATACAAAAAGATGACTGTAATGCCTGCCTCTTCACTGCTGGATTTGGATGGTTAAAAAAAGCTAAGCCAAACCCCACAAATTCAGTTTAAAAAGGCTTAAGAACATAGGCACCGGTGTTTGCAAGGATTCCATGGCGGCAGTGAGGAACTCGTTACAGCACTTCAGAAGAATCAAGGCTGCCTTCGCTTTAGTCCCTATTTTATTAACAGTGGAAGACGCTGGTCATTGTCTTGAAGACAAGTGGGAATCTCCTCTCCTATTCGAACACCTTCCCTCTGTGACCGTCACAAAAAGTCAGGGTCAGAGTCAACTCCATGCAGATTATTTCCCATGTCATGGGAAAGACCTCCCCGTGCCTTGTTCCTGGAGAGATTCGCTCTCTCCGCTTGCTTTGGTGGTACTCGAGGGGTCTCTGCAGTCCTGCAGCAGCAGCCTGTGGGGTGTGCAGGTGGAAAAGGCATCAGAGCAGACCTCATACCCAGAGGTGAGCAGGGACTGGCACCAGGAACCCACCTTGTGTGTGGCACCACCAGCCCGCAACGCTGGAGCAGGGCTTTGGCAGCCGTTCTAAGCCAACCCAGAGCCTGGGGAGGAAGCTCTGCACACATCCAGCGCCAGAGATGAACACGGGCATTCATTCACACAGTGCCCGTGTGCTGAGAACCACATCCATGGTGCCATGGGTTCAAATCAGCGCTGGCTTCCCTGCAGGTTTTACCACCTTATGCCAGAAATTAAATTGGTCCCTGCTGTCTTGGCGAGCTCTTTTACAGTACTGGGAAGAGTAAATTAGCAGTATCCCTGCCTAGCCTAAACTGCCACACACTGGTGCTATTTTCTTTGAAATAAACACATTTACTGGACATAAAGAGAAACGTAAGTAAAGAAATTATTATAGAGTACAAAATACGACGCCTGCAGCATGAACAGAGGATTGATCACTGCTCCTTGTACCCACTGTGAGGCTGCAGGAACACTGACTCAGCAATCCCACCCCCATGCTGCACGCCTGGTACGTCTCTGCTCTGACACACAGCACACACATTGCAGCTGCCCAGGATAAACATGTACATTCAGCCCTAATAGCCTTTCTAAAGCTGCTCTTTAATAGCCCATGAAGCAGCCCCTTTGGCTGTAGCCACAAGAAAGCGCTTTTGGAAGCTTCCTATATCCTTTATTTTCCACCCAAATTCCCCTCACCCCCCCCAGAAATCATAAAGCACATAGACTGCAGACTTAAAAAGTGTAACAGGGTCACAAGCACTCTTCCAGCCCACCCAACCCAGCCCAAGCCCCCAAGGCACGTCAGACTGCCCTCCCTCTAGGACTACCTTCACCTAACACTGCCCCCTTTTCCCCATTTTTAAAGGGTGAAGCCAACACGTTTTCCTCCCTAAGTGCTTTCCTCACTCTTTTGTACTGATAAAAGCAAATTCTAACAAAATGCAGCTGAACTCCCACCCTAGTGTTTCCATGGGAAATGTTAACCCTCTTTAAACACATTCCCTGATGGACGTTGCCACCAGTTGGCCTTTGCAGAACTGAGGTCAAATTTGGAAAGCTTTGTCAGAGAGACTCCAAGTCCCTCAACATCAGATAGGCCTTTTTACTTTTGTTTTCAAGCTGTTCTAGGTTTGCTTGCTTGTGGACGCCAGACATCTGCTGGAAGGCTAACTTTGGTGCAATTCTAGCTTCTCATCTCAAGCCCATCTTCTTTCCAAGCCAACATTATTGCCCTGAATTTGTGTGTGTGAAGATTTTCAGAAAGAAGAGCAAACAGCTACGTGCAATCCCCCACCCCAGGAGATCAGGACCATGACCTGCTCTTTCCCACCACCAGAGAGGGGACTGTCCCCTTGCCGAGGTCCATATCAACAGTTGCTCAACTTCTGCTCCTCTTCAGTGCTCTGAATCCGAGACGTAAGAAGGCTGAGTCCATCTCCACACGAGCATATCTTCTCCTGCTACCCTGTGTGACTCCGTCTGAATCCGTGACTCATTGGAAGCCAGGAAGTCCACAGCTCTCTCCCACACCCGCTTCATTTTTTTTCTGCAAGAAAAGGAAAACAGATGAGAATCATATCCTCATTGTGCTTTCCTGCTTGCAGCAACTGTGCCTGCCCATCAAGCTACTGCTAGCTGCCTCCTCTTCCCTGTGCAGACAGTAAAGGAGATTAAACCAGAACTCTGGTGCAGAGGCCATTTCAGGCCAGGACATGAAAACACAGGTCCTGCCTGGGGGAGAAGATGAGACCCTCTCTCAGTACCAGCAGTTGATGACTGCCCTGAATTTCAAGCTCAATTTGCTTTGTGAAGGGACTCTATTAGCAAACTGCCCTCACCCCTTCTATGTGCAGAGATAGCTCGGACCAGGGAGGACAAACTGAACTTCACCCCAGTTTTGAATCAATGTGTAGTAATTCTGGGTGTCACACACACAGACCAGTTCAAATCAGCTGAAATTACTACTAGTAGGAAAAGGAGTTTTGTGGTTGATGGAGACTGAGGATGTTTAAGACTTTACAGCACACACAGCGTGCTGTGCCATCAGAACAAAGTAGCTCCATTTAACTAAGTTACAAAACTCCTGAAGAGATGGAGCAAGTGGTACATAAACCACTGAGAACCAGGCTGCACCCTCTGGCCCCTGGAGCAACTATCTCAACCACAACTCCTTTTTGACAAAGCACCAAAACCAGCCATCTCACTGTTATCGCCCTTTCAAGCTGCCCAACTTGAACTGGTAACTTTCTAGGCAGCAACACAATCACCTGAGAAGATACTCCCAGTCCCCTATTCAATTCATGGGAAGGTTTGTTCTGAAAAGCACAGCACCTGCTGGGAGAATAAGGTACGGCTGAGAAAGAGGATAGCATCTTACACACATGAGATGAAGGGGAGAAAATCAGATGCTCCATGCCCAAAGCAGAACAAAATCCAATTACTGTTTGATAGCACATTGACAGTACACCTGTGTGACTGCACAAAATATCAGCCCCAGGACTGTCACATTAATCTGCAGCAGGTTAAGACATAGCCTGAGTAATGTCAAAATCCCTTATAAACTGAAAAGCCAGACTCCTTGCAGCCCAGCTTCCCATCAATTGCCTGCACATGGTCTGTTGCCCTGAAACTGCATTTTTCAGCTGAGCTGAATAATATCATGCTGACAGCCCTCCTTAATGAAAAGAATTCAGCTCACCTGCTCTGAGGAGGGATGAGGCTGTCCCGAACATGGAAAATTCCAACATAGGGGTAACGCTCCAAATTCCGTTCCCATTCCTTATAGTGGTCCTGGACAACAGCTGGAGGGCGAGAGAACAGAACAGTGAGACACCTCAACATTGCACAGAGGAAAAAGGGGCTATTTGCATTTACAGAGCTACCGAATTCTACCTATGATCTTCTTCACCATTTCATACATGGCTTGTTCTTCTTCCTCCATCTTCTGCCAGCGATACCTTAGGAAGAGCAGGATCCCCCAAAGAGTTATCAGACCTAGAAGAATAAAAATAAATGGAATCCAGTTACTGACAGACATGCACTTGCTGGATGCTCGCAGGTTTATTTCTGACACTGCCTCTCCCCAGAGGCAGTTTTCACTCCCTGTTATCCCAGCCTGCTTGGAACTGAATCCAAGCAGTTCATTTTGTTCACCAGCACAGCTGCACTCTGCAAAACTGTGCTTGTGCACAGCTTGTGCTGACACCACCTGCACCAGAAGAGCACGTGTGGATGTGGAAGAGGTGGCAGGAAGGCCTCATCATGGAGGTCTTTTCGCCCCATCAGAAACTTCAGCACAACCACAGGGCTTCAATTCTCTAAGTCCCAGAGCTATCTCTTTGCAAGAGGCCTCCCCCACAATAACCACTTAGGAAGACTGTCAAGCTTCACTGCTCCGAAGATAGCTGCTTGATAAGGAAATAAAGCTTGAGGCTCCAGGGCCAGCCTGAAATTCAGGAGATCTATATTGAAGGCTTAGCATTGAAAAATGCCCCCATTACAACATGAGCTAACTTTAGTATCTCAGTCTCTGCAATAAACATAACTATCCCCTTTCACCTCACCTTGTCTGTCTAGATTCTAAACTCTCCTAGTCAACACTCATCTCTCATTATCACTGTGCTCAGTAAGACCTCTGTCACAGCTGGGGCATGATGGACTGTACCAATAAAACCTCTTACACTGGAATGCTACAAGTCACTATTAAAGAGGCTAGAAGACTTTGCAGCTTAGTGCAAGCAAAGAAAGAAAAACCTCATCTTTTAGGTAGGTTAGCAGAATTATTTTGCAGACCACAGTAATGGGTACTCGAGGAATACCCAGAGAGCTCATCAGCTTTCTGATTTAAAGTAAGCATTAAGCACTCACAGCACAAGAGCAGGTCTACAGGTCTCCATCTGCTGCCAGAACAAAGGTTAATTATAACAACTCATCAGCAGATTCACTTCACCTCTGCTAGTAATTTCATATAGCTGGGAGAATGTGTGCACACATGTTCATCTCTACAGCTAGCAAGGGGAGAAGCTGATTACCAACATCAATGACTTACACCAGAAGAACAGGAAGAGGTTCATGATAGCAGTGACCACTGCCCGACGGAAACGGCAGCCAAGGCCCATCTGAGGATGGGCTGATTCAAGACAGAACACTTCCTCCACTTTGGTAACTTGTTCTGAAAGGTCTTTGCCTTTCAACCTGATGAGAAGAGGCAGAAAATCGTCACTGAAGAGAACAGGCACTCCAACTGCAGTCTTTAATCAAGACAGGGAGAACAAACAGACTGCAGATGCAGTAATTCGTTCTGTACACCACACAGAAAATACACCAGCATCCTTGTAGCTCCTCTTTCCAGAACATTTTGGGACTGGCTGCATATCAAGGCATGGATATGGCTTTAGAAAAGGCAGCAGGGCTGGAACTCCCACTGGTAAACTGAAGTCTCCCTCTGCAGACTCTCTGACAGCACCTCTCAGCGTGCACAAGATTAAACTTTAAATTGGATTCCCACCTCCCAGCACAGAGAAATGGAAATGTTTACTGAGTCACTCAGCAGCAATTGCAAAGAGTGGCTGAGGGAGGCTGTCAGTGTCCAGGGAGGTTACACTGTTTTCCTCAGCACAGACGAGCATAAACAGTTCAGTTAAAAAGGTGACAACGCATCAACTGTATCTGCAGTGAGAACAGACACACCTCTGGACAGAATTCCTGGCAAAATCCGTAACATCCTCCAGCAAAATCCCTTCCACATACCTGCTGTGCTGCCCGAGAAGCTTTAACGCGCTTCTTTATACACAGATCTACACTGATGCCGTTTCCTTCTTAGATACTCTTAGCCAACAGGCATCAAGAAACCCAAGTGAGAGCCATCAGAGGAACTGGACTAAAGGGGATTTTATTTTTTAAGCTACTAATTCATTCTGTGTTTGCAATGAATAACCTATTAGATGAAGGCGCTTTCTCAATTTACTACTGCACAGCTCACAAACTGCTGTCTCTGCTTACTGGATTCTACAGTAGCTGGAGACGCGCAGTTGTTTCCCACCCCCTTGTTTCATTTACAATCCAAATTCCCTGAAAATACTTTAAATACGCAGCAGAAGAACCCAGTGAGAGCTCATTTTCAGTTCTGCCTCTCAGACTAGCACCTAGAAAAACAATCGCACGTAGCATTCGCTACAAGTGCCACCAGCAGGTTTTGAAGTGCGCTGAACTCCCTCTGACGCTGCGCAGACAGCCTGGAAGTGAATCCATGTGGAGAGCTAATTATAAAAACCAGAAAATGGGAGGATATTGTACCACACAGCTCCTGACATGAGCACTGCTCCTCTGTAAAAATAGGAACTTGAAAACTCTGGATCCCAGCCCACCTGCACATCCAAGCCTGTCACTAAGGAAACTACGTCGTGTCCTGGGAATCTGCCACACACCAATAATCAAAGCAGTAGATACTGTCTGATCCTTAGATCACTGCAGCTTTTCAGCTAACATCACGCAGTGGGAATTCACACAAGCTATGCCCACCAACTCTACCGTACTACTCTTACAATTCATTTAATCAGAGATACGTTTAGCAATGTTAAAATGCAAATAAATCTTAGGCTTCAGAGTTAACACAGACTGGAGGCAGCCCACACTTCCCAGAGGAAAGTAATGATGTCTGCAGACTCTGGATAACAGCCTTTCATTAGGGAATGGCCCAAATGTATTTTTTTTTACCTGAAAAACAGTATTTCTCTGATTTCTCATGTACTGAACAGACTGCTAGCTGAGAAACTCAAGAGAAAAAAAAACCACTGATGACTGACCAACACCCTACATAATCAGTCAGAGCATCCATTTCAACATGTACTGTGTGTTCTGCCAGAAGGACAACTGACACTAAAGACACCATTCAACAATCCATTTTCCTCTCCTTCTCATCAGGACTTGCTCCAAAGCATTTCAAAGCGTGGGTGATGTTACCTGCTGATGAGAGTGCTTTGCTGTCTAATAAACCCTTTGGTCAAAGGATGGAGTTTCAGACAACACTGAAGCTCTGTCTCCAGTAACTGTGCTAAAGAAAAGTTTTCTTGAGAAAAGAGGCAACATGGGCAAATTTAAGCAGCATGTTGGTGTCCCAGGACCATGGGCAGGACACCAGGACCACCCTGCAGGATGCACAACACAATCTTTGACAGCCCCAAACAGCCCCAACCTCAGAGGTACAGCTCATATGCAAGACAGCATGTCCACAAATGCAATGTCCCACAGTGCAAGCCTGGGCAACAGGCTCTCCAGGAGTGAGCTCAGTTGCCAGTTTTTGCTGCAAGGCTGCACTTTTCACTTGGAAGCTTGCCCAGCAATCAGTGACAAAGCCAGTCCCAGACTGTCTTCTGAAATCTAATGAGGTATGAGAACTTTCAGAGCACACCACAGAGGATGTCAAATTATCTTATCAGCCAATACTGAGAAACGTAATTTAGTGGGCTTCTACTTACCATATTCCTAAATCCTTGTTACTGTTTAGTATCCAGTGCAGGGCAGCTTCAAACTTCTGTGGGGAACTACCAGTTATGTTCTGTACAGAAGAATCCACAAAAAGATTAGTTCTCCATCCATTTAAAATACCAACTGACATTACTTCATTACAGTAGTTTCATTCTATAGGGTCTGTCCCTGGGTTAATTCTTATCATAATTCTGCAAACTGAAGGAAGGAGAACCAAATCTGAAGGTCTACAGTAGGTGATGCATGAAGCACTCTGTGAAATAACACTATCCCAGACCGTTAAGACTAACCACTAAATACAACATAATCTTACTGACAGTTTACCATGAAAGAAATGGAATGCTAGATCAAAGCAGTCTGTCTTCTGACACTTTGGGGTATAGAAAAATCCTTCTTCTGCCCAGCCCTCAATACAGGGAAAATTCTGGTTTCAGAAGACTGATGACTATGGTGAAACAACAAACCATTGAGTTAGATTTACAGGGGCTGGATCAGAGATGTAGGAGATTATTCAGAAGAACTACTGAGAACAGGCCTGGCCAAAGGAGAAGCTAGAGATAGAGGAAAGAATCAGAACAGCACGAGGAAGTAAAACAGATGGTGAATCACTTTAGTAGCTATTATTTATGGCCTTACAAGAGACAAAGCACTACGTTATAACAATAGCTGTTCACAGTCTACTCACCACCACATGATCCTTTGCTTCGCTAACCCAAATGCATTTGCTTTTTAGATTCTCAGGGTTGCCACATTCAAAATTACCTGGTAAAAAAGTCAAACAGAAATAATGTTATGAAAAAAAAAGCCTTTCAACACTTCAGAAACACATCGATGTGTCCAGGAATGCTATCCTTTAAAGCTGGCTATAGCTACAGGCAAAATGATTACAAGGTAAGATTTATACTGTTGGCAGGTAAGATTATGACTATTAATAAAATGCTCAGCCACTGCATATAGGTTGGATAAGGGCAATCAAATTTCGTGCTTCAATGCGTGAGCTCCTCCACACAGAATGAGGGGAAAAATACTGTTGGAGTACATAACCACCTCTCTGACCTAATGCCTCTCTGACAGAAGGGCTCCTTCTGTCACGTATCAAAGACAATCGATGTTGAAGTCAATGATCAGCATTCAAAATGCTTTTAAGGAGCCTAAATCACAGCTCTACTTTCTACCCAGGCACAAGGATGCTGGTGAAGAACACCTTCTAAATCTTGCTTCACAAAGCTGACCAAGCAAATATACTGAGAGACTGTGTAAAACTGATGTAAATTCTGCAGTCTGATCTGAATTCTGTGAAGCTGAAGTATCCAAAGACTTCAGCCTTGTTGAGGTCTCAAGTCTAGAAAATGGAACTTAAGGACTTTTACTGATTAACACTCTATATATCTTGCTAAACAAGTTTCTACTCACACACTGCACAACTAGCAGCCTTCTCCATAACAAAATACTAGTTACAGGCCAGATTTGCTCAAACATAGTATAGACTGGAGGAACTGGTGTGCTCCATCAGCTCCTCAGCCAAGACAGCCTGTTCTACTCTGCACTGAGAATAAAAGAGGCACTCACATCATCAGCTGCCGTGTTTCAGCACAGCTGAATCCCGTAAATTGCTTTAACTTAATTTGTAAGAACACCTCAGCTTACACTTACTGGCTTTGAGTGCCTTGAAGACAATTTCATGATGCTGGTAGAAGAAAACCATAAACCAGAATATTTCTAACCTCACACTCCAAATATACCAAGTGCAAATAAGGACCACTCCACAAGAGCACAGTAACATGAGGGCGTCAGCTAAGCACGATTCAGAATACACACATCTTTCTCTATTTTTCTATTACCTGACTTTCTGAGAGCTCTTCTGGTGGAACTGACAGCTCCAGAAACCCCACTCTTCAAACTGAGGTTTAAAATGTCCAGGCAGCTGGGAGAGGCAGTTTGCTGTATGCTCGCAAGAGTTCTAGAATGCCAATTGGAACTTACCAGCTTGAACGGACAAGTAGTTGTACAACTCGTGCAGCACGTTCATTACTACATCCTTCTGTTTAGCTTGACAGAACTGAAAGTCAGAAACAGGTAACAAACATGAACAGCCTGGCAGCAACAGGACAATGGTCAGACAAGCTAAAAATACCAGAACAAAACACCAGCAGTGTGTTTGCCTCAGTCATGCACCACTAGTTCAAACTAAACACACCTGCAGCAAAGATTCACAGTTCGTGAGTCAAATCAAGCGAGCGCATCCCAGTCCAGGCTGTACCACCAGACACCTGCCCCATCACGCATGGATTCTTTGCCTCCAAAACATCCCATAACCATAACTCTAAATTCAATGCAAATTTTTCTCTCTCCTAATAATACATTAGGATAAAAAACACGGGGCTGTACAAACCCTTTATGATGGAGTTCAGGGAATTACTTGGATTAAATCTTGTATTGCTAAGGCTGAACACAGCTTTATTGCAAACCAATACCGCTTCTGTTACAATATTCTAGAAATTGATTCACGTAATTGGGAATTTAAATTTTTATCTTTGAGTCTCACACACAGCCCTAATTTAATCTGCTCCATTAATTCCAACTCATCGAGCCACAATTTTTCTGTAAACGGACAGAACTAATCATTTTGCTGGGATACTTGTATCAGTGGAAGTTACCTACAGTAATTACTCTTGTGCGAGAATCCCCAAGCCACAACACTTGAAAATAAATAAATAGATGCTTACATCATCTGTTCTTTTGTCACAATCCACAGGCAAGAGATTAACTACGAGAGAGAAGGGGAAGGGCGAGTTAGTTGGCTGCAAAACAAGAGCTTTGATCAAGAAAGTAATTATCCTTTTAAAAGAAGGCTCTACTTCAAAGCCTGATTCTGCTGTTCTTACTCTCACCCTACAGTACCTTGCTATGCAAACAGCACATTCAAAGCACAGCTCTGGTAGGCAGCAAAACAAATAAAACAGGTGCAAGTGATGAATTCCGTGCAGCTGGAAATTAAAGACTGGGCTCTGAATGTTTTGACAGCTCCTGTTCAAGAAATTTCATGTTCCTTTACTGTCCCACACCTTCACGCTGATCTTTTACCATCTAGTAATGCCACTTGCTGCACGCCACGGTCACCTGAAATATCACAGTGATAAGAGGGATTTAAATCAAGCCTCCTCAATGCAAAAGCAGAGGATTCATTTTAGTTGGAGCTGTTAGCTCTGCAGTTATGGCCTCTGGTTTAACAGCTCCCTCCTGCCCCAACAACTTGGCCACTGGTCAACCATGCAGCACTTTCTAGCAATCTAAGCCACTTGAGAACTTCAGAATTTACTGTTGTGCTGCAAGATTCCTTGCTTCAAAATATCACTGGTTTGAAAACATCCAGCAGAGGTGTAAAGGCTGCATCAGAAACACAGCAATGTTGGACAGTTTTATTCCGATTTGGAGAAAGCAGGATAGAGCTTTCCCAACCCATGCAAAGTGCACAAACACCTAGAGCAGGCTGAGTTTAAGGACTTGCCTCTTCCTAACTGCACCCCAAGCTGCTGCTTCTTTCAGTTCAAAGCCATTCCAGTACTGCTCTAGCCGGGGAATTCTGCTTTAAACCCTGGGAGACAGGGAAGCCCCTTTTCATTTCAAAGCTGTGATACACCTGAAGTGCTGAAGAACCAATCTGACTGCTGCAGTGCCGGGATAAAGGCCATGAAGGGCTGGGCTGTGCAGAGGCCAACATTAAAAACACACAACGGGCAATTACAGAGATATTATGTTACACAATGGACAACCATAAAACACATCCTTGGCCAAGCAGAAATGTCACTCTCCATAAAACCCATGGTTCTGAAGGACCAAAGGCCAAATTCATTTGAGAAAAGGCACACACTTGACTTACTTTCCATAACTAACAACGTTTCCCACGGGCAAAGGGAGATGGAAATGGGGACAAGAGCAGAGCTGTTCGGTTATGGCAATGAGAATGATAAATGTGATGGTGATGGAAGTCATAAAAAGCAAGCAGAAAAGAAAGGTGAAGAATGAAGTTCAAACCCAGGATGAAACCAGTGCACGTACAGTTCTCCTCTCTCTTGTCAAGCCAGCCTGACCCCACCATCTTCACCACGAGGATGCCCACAAAAATGAGCAGCAGCACGACACTGGCGAAGCAAAGGAACTGGGAGAGGTAGTACTCAAGGCCTTTGCCCTTTCCCTCCATCTGCTGCTTCGGGGTTGACCGCAACAAGCGAGTTCGTGGGGTTACTCCTTGTCCTGCTCTCGACCTGTCCCACCAGCTCCCGGAGGCCAGCCCTGCATCGGTGGTAGCCCTCCATGGCAGCCGCCGCATCAACCCTCCTCCCCAGCTGCCTGCCTCCTTCTCCACTCCAGAACCCAAGTCCTCTTTCCCTCTCCCAAACCGGTGACTCGAGCCTCCCGACGAGGTACCCCAATGGGTGCTGGGTGTCACCTCGCTTTCCCGTCTCCACCAGCTATTAGAGAGCCCCTTCCTTTCCCCTGCTGTCTCCCACTGAGCTCGGGAGCTCTGCCCCCCAATTCCTCCTCCCATAGTGCTCCAATGGCTCCTGGATTTCAGGCCCTCATCGCTAGAAAGGGGCTTGGAGCTGAGCCCCCCGCTCCTGCCTGTGAAGGTGCCCCAGGAGGACGTGGAGCTCAGCCCCCCAACCCCATCCGGGGATGACCCTGACCCGGCCCTGATACCAAGCCCCCCACTTCTCTCTGCAGATGGACTCCACTGGGATGTGGAATCCAGCTCCCGAAACCTGTCCAGGGATGGCCTCAACCCACTGCTGAGCCCCCCACCTCTCTCTGTGGACGTGCTCCACTGTGCTGAGGAGCCTGAGCCCCGAAACCCATCCAGGGACGGCTCTGACCCAGCACTGAGCTCCTCACTCCTCTCAGTAAGCGTACTCCAATGGGACGTGGAGCCTGAGCTCCGAAACCCATCCAGGGATGTGCCCAGCCCAGTGCTGAGCCCCCTGCTTCTCTCTGCAGATGCGTCCCACTGGGACGTGGGACTCAGGCCCCCACTTCTCTCTATGGACGTGCCCCACTGTGAGAAGGGGCTCAGCCCCCCGAGCCCGCCCAGGGACAGCCCCAGCCCGGCTCCGGCAGC
Organism: Psittacus erithacus; assembly: GCA_009867235.2. Lineage (NCBI taxonomy): Eukaryota > Metazoa > Chordata > Aves > Psittaciformes > Psittacidae > Psittacus > Psittacus erithacus. Next base: position 45,191 of record WYDI02022323.1, read on the forward strand.
CCCACTTCTCTCCACAGACGCCTCCCACTGCGCCGAGGGGCTCAGCCCCCCAGAGCTATCCCGGGACGGGCCGCCCTCAGCCCTGGAGCCGAGCCCTCCGCTCCGGCCCGGCGGAGACCCCCGGGAGTCCCCCCAGGACAGCCCGCCGCCCTCCCCAGACGTCCCCCAGCGGGACGCGGGCAGCCGCCCCCCTTCCTCCTCCTCCTCTTCCTCCTCCTCCTCCTCACTGTCGCGGGCGGCCCCGGCGGAGCTGAGGTTGAAGCCGGAGCGCTGCCGCGAGGGCGAGGCCTGCTGCGGCCTGGCCGGGGTGCGGGCCGGGCTGTGCGGAGCGCCGCGGCCCCTGCGCCGGGCCGCCGCCACCTCGGCCCGCAGGCAGCCCAGCTTCTTCAAATAGACCTTGCGGGTGGTGGCGGTGATGGGCCCCGGCCGGTAACCGAGCGCCATCAGCTCCTTCCGGAGCTCCGCGTCTGTGAGCTCCGCCATGGCCGCGGCGCTGACACCAGGCCGCACCGGAAGCGCTCTGCGAGCAGGGAAGCGCGGCCGCCATCTTGGGAGGGGCCTGACGCGCCCCTCTCGGGCGGCCATCTTGGGAAGGGCAAACGAGGGGCCCTCGCGGCCGCCATGTTGAGGAGGGAGGCGGGAGGAGACTCAGCGCCACATTGAGAAGGTCGAGGGGAAGCGCCGCCATCTTGTGAAGGCAGGGGCGCTGGTTCGGCCATGTTGGGGAGGTCACGGTGCCCTCTCCGAGCGGGGCTGGTGTCCGGCAGGAGCTGTTGTTCACCTCGCAAGCAGGGGAAAGATGGGGAAAGCGAAAGGCAAAAGTAGCCTCAGTTCTTTCGCCCGGCTATTGTCACTGCCTCATCACTCTGGGGACCCTGCTCAGGAGCAAGCAGGAGGGTTGTGCGCCTCTCACCTCACTTCGAGCTACACCGGTGTATTGACACCATTAGGGATGTTCACGAGGAGAAAGAAGTGTCTTTCCGAGCCCCCTGCCACCCACATACACGTTTTCCTCATCCCTCTCATGGTTGCCAAGCTACAGTCATCTCACTGGCACTCATCAAGCAGGCTGGAGCTTTGCCACCGCTCCAGGCAGGATCAGGAGCTGGGTCCTCGGGATATTTGCTGGGGAAGGAGGTTCCTTGCATCCTTTGCAGCCTAAAACCAAACATCGACTTGAAAAAGTATTTTGGTGAGGCAGCGATGTACAGTAATTGCGTTTTCCTGCCGCTGCCTGTAAAAGCAGGCAATGAAAGTGGCTGAACCACCGTGAAATTCCGTAGTATCAGGATTTAATTAAAGATAATGAGAAAGCAGTGATGAACGCGTGCGGGCTGCCTGCGCCTCGCTGGATGAGTGACGTGTGGTACCGGCATGGTGGGAAGTACAAAGTCCCCCCCTGCTTACCACCACGAGGCGACGAACTGTGCCATCATGGCACAGAAGACATCCTTTGGGACACCCGTCCTTTCACGCTCCCTTTGCTGCTGTGTCCTTGTCGAGGCACCAGGCAAATCTCGCCTCGCTCTTCCTCATTCATGCAAGAAAGCAGCAACGAGATGCTGAGAGTTGTTAATCTGGTTAGCAACAACAAGAGGAGGCCAGGGAGCCCATTAAAAGAGCAATCCTCAGTTCCGATGGGAAGTGTGAACGTGCTAAGCCAAGCCTCCCCTGCTCACTAGCTGGAAAGCACGACTGACAGCTAATAATTTGGAGCAGCGTCTAATGTAAATACAGAATTAGAATATGCTCTTAAGTACACAGCTTCTGTAAGCTCCCAGCTTTCAGTTTGGAGAAGCTCTGCCTAGACATGCCTGCCGGTGTCTGAGCCTGAGCTGATAGAAGCCCATGAATTAAATGAACACCTCTTGGTTTAGAGAAAAACTACAGCAAAAAAGACCCCAAACCCCATCCTTTCAACTTCTGTTTCTGGAAGTCGGGGAAGTTCCACCACGACAGCTTTGCCACTGCATGAACTTTAAAGTGCGGAACATGGGAATGATGTTGGAGAACTGGATGCCTGTGGAAAAGCTGTGATTCCTTCACAGAAGGGAGGTTGGCAGCACCGTTACTCAGCAGGAACAGATGCCTCTTCTTTGTGGAGAGAAATCCATGGCTGTGCTCCCTTCCTAGCAGGACAATCCCTGGGAGCATCCCTGCTTCCCTGGAAGGTACCTGGCCACCGTGGAGAAGGCAGTCAAAGAGAGCCCTCTGTTTCTCAGACATGACAGAGCCCATTCCATGTGGACAATCACCTGTTTGCCCCCTATCAGCCATCCCCACAGCTCTGGGCAGCAGCAGAGGCTGCTGGAGCAAGCACAGGCTGCTGATGCTGCAGATGGGCTGCGATGCTCAGAGATGCTCAACTGTGAAAAGCCAGTTTCCCAGCCCACGGTGTAGCTCTCGAATATCTTGGCTGTAAATATCCTGAGCCGGATGTGGGAAGATGGGACAGAGAGGAGGGGACAGCCTCCACCTTCCCTGCTAGCCCAAAAGCTGCCTTAGGCCTGCTGGCAGTGACTCAGATGCCGAATGGGAAGAGCAGGAGTGCTGTGCCATCTGCTTCTCCTCTGGAAGTATCTAGACCGGACTGGTGTAAGCAGAGGGGTAGAAATAGATCTGCACCATCTTCATAAGGTGCTCGCTGAGGGAAGAGCGCTGCACCCCAAAAAGCACGGGAGCAGATGAACCCCTCCACCTCCACTGAGCAGCTGCTTTAAAACCTCGCCATCCCACCCGGTCTTCTTATCCCATGGCATTTGGGTGACAGTCCTGCATATGTCACCAGAGAAGTGTCAGATCTGGCTTGGAAGCCGGCTGTGCCAATTTAGCACCCTGTCACTCAGAGCCGCGCACAGGCGTGACCTGAGAACACCGCTCCTCAGCCACCCCATCGCATATCATGTCCTCAGCCTCCCGAGGCTTTCCTCTCCTCTTTCCCCTGCCTCTTTCTCCCAACTGCTTGGCTGCTCATCCTGCCACCACACTGTTGTTTGGTTGCTGGAGCAGCAGCATCTTCCCACCCGCTTGCAGGCATGGACTTCGGTGCTGCTGGCTGCCAAAGCAGCCTTCCAGGACACTGAGGATACAGCTCTGCTGTGCAACACAGGAACCGTTTTGCTCTTTAAGATATGACTTCCCCCTGACAGTGGGAGTCATGCCTGGGAGGATGGTTGGGGTCCTTACATCATCTTCTTCCAGCAGAAGGGTACCTGTTCCTTTCCCTCAGGCCCTGAAAGGCAGAAGGAATTCCAAAAGCTGAAGGCCTGTTGGACTTTGGTGTGTATTTGGACAGCACAGTTGTTGCTGCAGGACAAGACAGAAGGTTTGTATGGTTACTCTCACATACAGGTGTAGGTGTCAACAGTGCTGGGTCAACTGGGAAGAGCCTTTGGCAGAACCGATGGCAGGGTGAAAGCAGGTCTTTGCCGCTGCTGCCGCTTGTCTGGGACAAAACGTAAGCATAGAGGCAGATATCCCTGCAAAGTCACATTGTGGATCTCCTCATGGAAATCTCCACAGCATCAGCCCCACCATCACCCTGGTGGGAAATTGTCCAGGAAGCAAATCCAAGAGGCTCGTGTTCGCTTTCTTGCTTGCCGTTGCTGGGAAACTTTCCTTCCCAGATGGCACAGGGGAGCTGTCAGCCTGGAAAACGATGTGAACAGAAGAGCTGGGCAAAGGGACAAGCCAGAGAGCTTGTGTGGGCTGTTAGGAGCAGTTTGCCCCTCAAGAGGAGATGTTTGCCTGTGGCAGGGCAAAATTAAACCTGGGATAAAGGTTTGGGTCTTTCAAAAATACGAACTCAACAGCCTTCTCTCTGATCTTGCTGGGCACTGGTGTAAATGTGATGCAGCTCCTCCAGTGATTTCCATGCCAGATATTGTGTATATAGCTCCACTGCAGACTGATTTGCACAGGCTGAGCTTCTGGAGCCCAGCAATACATGCAGTTGCTTCCACTTTCAGTCTAATAGAATGCATTACTGTCTATCTTCCTCCCGCTCAGACTCATTTATAGTGATTTCATAGCTCAACCTGCCTCAGCAATAATCCCTGCAAACACCGAGTTACACTGAGTTGATCAGTCCATGGGCTGGGAGCATGTCTTTGAATCGATGTTAAAGCTGGAATCCACTCCATGCTGGATGTTACATTATACATGGGGAGATTTCTTGTCTGCTAAGGGATGGCTTGCAGCAGAGAGCGTACCAAGAAGCGTTGTTCTAGCACAAACACAGCTATTTAAATGAGCCAGTGAGAACAGAATTTGTGTTAGGTTGGGAGGATAAAATTGGATTGAAATTGGATATACCATTGATCTCATCCATCCTTACTTTATATGTGTTGGATTTCCTGCTGCCAGTATAAAGGAGCAGCTCTAAAATAAGCCAAAGGTATGTAAATGGAGAGCAATATGTTCAAGTGGAATTACAATTTCACCTCTAGATTTGTCTGAGAAGCAGAAATAAGGCCAGAGCTCTGTGTTGTTTCACACACACTGTGCCTGTTCACGTCATAGCTATGGGAGAGGTGCTCCTCACCATGTTATTGAGATGTAAATCGACTGGGTGAGTAAGGGGAGGTTAGGAGCACAGGTAGGAACCGCAAACCAGCGCTCCTGTGTTCTTCCAGCAGGGCGGGAGCATGTGCCCAGAGCCGCAGCGCTCCTCATCCTGCACTTGTGTCACTGCCTCGGCTAGGAGATCCCGGAAGGATTTGCCTCAGTTTCCTTTATTGCTGAAAGGGAGGGATGAAATTTATTAGTCCACAAAGATCAATTACTCAGGCTTTGCAGCATGCTTTGCCCTGCTCAGGACAGCAATGTTCTCCAGAACTGGAAACCCTCCCTTTTTTTCCCCACACTTGCTGCTTGCCATCTGGCTGAGAGGCCTGCAGAAAAGAAGACCCAAAACCTCCATTTAATTATACTGTGTGATTTATTATCTCACCTCAGATTTTGTTGTTCATCTCTTTTACAGGTTTCATTTACACATGGAGCCTTTTAGGTTAGCCGGCTACATCGCTTTCTCTTCTGATTCTGCAGATATCAGTCAGCCAAACAGAAAAGAGACAAAAGAGCAATTGTCCTTAAGTTTTCAGTCTTTTCTAGGCTTTATATATTGCATCCTCCTCTTCAGCTCCCCAGCTAAAAAGCTGGAATGCAAACTGAAATCAGCAAGCCAAAGGAGAAGAACAACTTCCGCAGGAATAGTAGGGACCCTCGTTTGGGACATTTAAGCCCAGATACGACAAAGGTCTGGAGGTAACACTAGTAAAACCCATCGCACCACCCCTCAAACCTGCAGGCAGGAGTGAGCTGCATGACACACTGCCCCTGGATGTTTTCTGTAGCAATTACCATGCGCTAAAAACAAAGCCTAGGGTGGGATTTGTTAGCACTGAGCACCTCGGATTGCAGCTCATTCCAGCTGTAATGAAGTGTTCAGCAGGGCTCAGCTCTGCAGGGGCTGAGCTGCTCGCAGGTGTAGCTTGCCTTACAAACTATTGGAAATTGCACCCTGAAGACCGAGAAGGAGTAGGAAAGTGTTGGGAGCTGCTGAGAAGTGTTGCAATGCTGCTAACAGTCAATATCAGCTCTAGGGCACAAACAGCACCCTGTAAGAGAGAATAACCTTCCCAGAAGAGGAGCGTGTGCATGGGAGCAGGTGAGGACTCTGTGAAGTGAGCAAACACGACACAAAAGCCCTTCTGAGGAATATAAATATTTCTGGGATGATGAGCTGGTGAAAGGATGGAAAGGCAGAACTCCCAAGGCAGAAATCAACCTGCTGACAGAACCGTCTGGGGTGTCCTGTAACATCTCTGCTAGCAGTTTCTTCAGGACAGCTTGGTATTTTTCCAGCTGCCTTGGGATGAGCCACATCCCAGCCCTGCCAGGAGCAGCTCGCCGCGGGGGAGAAGCCAGAAACATCAGAAGGAAAAGCTGAGGCGAGCAGACAGAGGCAGGTTGCGGTGCTCAGACCCCACTTGGGTAAAGTTGGAAGAGGGTCTGGGGCTGATTTGAAGGGACAAGGGTGATCCTTGTGTGGGGAAAAAGGCAACATTTTGAAGTCAATGTAATCTTTCCTGCTCAGAGTGCCAAAGTTTTTGTGCATTGTATCATCTATGGGCTGACTTGGAAACACAGATAAAAGCTCCTCCTAGCCACAGAGACTGTAAAGATGAAAACCATTGATTACAACCCTCCACTATCTCACACCCTGACCCTTCAAGCTCTCAGCTTCACTGGTGCTGCTGAAGCACCCTACCTTAATAAAGGCTGAGGATGAAGCATCATCCTGCCTCCAGCCTGACTGACTTTGGGCCAGCTGTGGCTCAGATGTGCCTGAAGTAAATAGAGTTGTTCTAGTCATGGCTGGAGGCACAGGAGGGCCTTCAGTTGCAGCAGGGAAGGATGTCCACACTGGGATGTGCCAATTATTTAATGCTTTGAACTGTGAATCCTAGCTGTTTAAATCCTATTATTGCTTCTTGGTGTACCATGGTTGTAATAGCTGCACATTAACCTGCGAAGTCTTGGCCAAATTCCAGTGTAGCTGGTTTGGGGTGGACCTACACACTCCTGCTGGTGGAGAGAACTGCTGAGCTCCCTGCAGGAGCAGGGCAAAGAGCTCCCTGTATTCAGATGGAAAAGCACAAATTTCAGACTTGGCTAACCAGGTAAGCATGCCTTTGAGGGCTTAGACTGGCACTTAAATCCCCCAAAGCAGCAATTTTCTGCTCCTTTCCCATTTATGGGGCTAAATGTGGCTTCAGGACCCTTCTTCCCAGCCCAAAGAGAAAAGCCAAAGTTGCTTTGGGATATGTCAAATGTGACAGGACATGTAAAGTGGATTGAAGGCTGTGCTCGGTGTCAAACTGCCTGCTGTGCACTTGCTTTGGTTTGAACATATGTCTAGAAGAGCCTCAATCACTAGCAAATGCATAGCTACAAGGGTTGTGATGTATGAACAATCGATGTGGGGACCGTGCGTGGGTCCCTATCATCTTCCTCAAGCAGGCTGAAGGATGACTGTACTCCCCAAAAAAAGCAATTGCTACCTGCAGCAAGTGAATAGGTGCTAGAAATAAGATTTCGCCCCAGTATCAGTGGGTAGTGTTGTGCAGGGAAAGCTCACTTTGGCTGTGTTTAAGGAGATGCAGTCTCTGAGGCTGCCTGACACCTTTCTACAGTATTAGTTTCACATCAAAAGAGAGAACATTCTCCTCTCTGCACATCCCAGAGGTGACAACCATCTGGAGGATGGTTAATTATTTATTACAACAAAAAGACCCATCACCGTGGTGATGGAAGGCTGCAGCTTCTCTATCAAAACTACAGCCACTAACATGGAGGAAAGAAAAACGAGCCCCACTTGCAGCAGATGATCCCCCACACAGGTCTTCTGGTTCTTATGCAAAGGATTCAGGCTCTTCCTTTCTAGTCTTACAGCCTAAAGGTTATCTCTGCCTCCTCCCATAGCCCTTCAGTTTGGGGTGAGTGAGGGACTGCCAGTATCACAGTATCCCCTGTTGAGCAGGAGGGGCAGATGATGGACATGAAAGCTTGGGGAATGAGGGAGGAGGAAACCTTTCCTGGATTATTCAGGGCTCCAGCCCCTGCAGTTTCTTAGAGTTTACCTGCATTTTATGGGAGTTGCACTGCATGCAAAGGGCATGAAGTCAGTCCTCAGTCTCTTCAGCCAGCAGAGACACCACATACACCACAAGTGAACTGACCACTACCTCCTCTGAAACCACCATGAGAGTCTGAATGACACAGGAAAGAAGATACCACGGTGACAGTGGAGAGGGCCCTTTGACAACAAATCCCTTTGGCTTTTGATCAGCTGCAATCTAATTTATCCACCAGCTAACCAGAGGTATATTTACTCTCCCAGTTGCTCCTGAGCTGAGAATAGAAGTGTCTTGACTGACAATTCTCCTCTCAAATCTTTTTCTGTAAACAGATCTGTTCTTGAGCAGTATCTCCAGGGACTTCAAGCCCAGCCCTTGAGCACTGTTAAAGACTTTCTCTGTTCTGCAAGCTTTAGCCCTCCAGCTTTTCTGGTTTAAGACCCACACACAGGCTCCCATCAGTCCCACTGGCAGCAAGGGAGACAGTGATGCTGTGAGAGAGACAAACGTGGAGACAGCTGTTTTGTTAAATTTTATCTTCACATTCCTCACCCCTGCAAACCCTCCTTGATGGGCTGAATCTTTTAATAAGCCTCACTGGGTCCAGGAGAGCTGGTAACAGCATTTGCCAGCACAGCTCCATAACAGCCTAGTATAAAGTGCTTTAAAAACTACCTTCTGAAGTGATTTAACAGCAGCTTCACGTCAGAAGAGGACTTACATAAACATTAAATGTTCTCTTTAAATATTAAAATATTCTCTCGGGATGAATTTAATGAAGCCTGGTCCCACTGCTTCAGCGCTACCTGATCTGAGCCTGCTCCTGAATTAGTGTCAGAAACCTCTTGGACGTTACTGAATGACATTGTAAGGCCATGTTTCACCCCTATGTTAGCTTTCCCATAAATATCAGCTGGAATTGAAGTTAATAAAGATTCCCTTTTTGTCACTTCCCTCTGCTGTGCTGGGCCCTGCTCCTCTCCCTGCACACTGCTCAGGGCAGCACTGGGGCCATCTCCCCCTGTCCACCCTTGCTGGGACATCAGAGCTGTCACATCAGAGCTGTCACTGCACTGAGACATGGTCTGGGTGACCAAGCCAGATCTATTGTTTGCTGCAGTGATCATAAGAGGGTTGCTCAGGCTTTCCCTTAGCAATACAACGTGTTGATACGCAGATGTGTTGATTATGTGGTGTTAACAGGGTCAATCTTTTGTGCCTTTTCATTTATCACCACAATAAAATACTACCATATTGAAAGAAATAAACCTGGCCACCTCCTTTATCTCTTCCTGACTATCCCTTTGCGAATTGATTTGCTCCTTCCCCCAGAGGAACACCCCCACACATTGCTCCAGTCAAAACCTGTAATTTCTGATCCTCTCTTCCTCAATTTGTAAGCAGGACATGTCTTTCACACCTGAGATATCCAGCTCAATGCCTCTCCAGGCAGATATGTACTTTGCTGTTAGTGAATTTGCTTCCCAGCTACAAAAGAGGAGGCACAAAGCAGGAAGATCCCAAGTTCAGCATCAGCACAACAAAGTACTGCAGCCCTGTGGGGCATTGCCCAGCTCTGCTTGTGCCTGTGTAAAATGGGGGGTGAAATGCCAGTTTGAGGGCAGGAGGGGTGAGCATCCACTGGGTATTGGTGTGAGCACAGTGACAAGTCAGAGCATTTATCTACTGAGCTGTCTTCTAAAGCAATCAAATCCTCACTGTCGATAGAGACTGTCTGAGACTCGTGGTCTGTCTGCCCAAAGCAGCTCCCCCAGTGCAGAGGGCACCCAGCTCCAGCACTACTGCAGCACGCTCTTGTGTCTGCTGGGTGCTCACAGCAAGTGAGGGGCAGGAGCTGGTGGAATCGATGCTCCCATGCTGGGGGATGAGCAGAGGGCATCTTTCCCCTTGTTTAAGCATCGATTTTGTTCCCTCCAGCTTGTCAGGGCTCTCTCTACTGAAGCCAGCACACCCTGGTAAGACCAGCAGTTTGTCTGAGCACCTATGAAATGCCCACCCAGCTCGAAGTAGGAACAGAGACCAAGTAGTTACCTGGTGAGTGCAGCCACGGGATGCTGGAGACCAGACCTCTTCATGCTCCTGGTCACCCCTGAATGCTCCTGCTGCCTTTCCCACCCTTTATGTATGGTGAAGGCACCTGTGAACACTCACTCAGCTGCACACTGATCCCTCTGTGTTTATTGCAGCTTAGCAGTTCTACCTGTAAAACCTCCACAGAGGTCAGCAGAGCTTTTCTCCCTAGGCCCACATGCATGTGTGTTTGTGAAAGGGACATTGCACAGCAGGGGTTTTATTTCCCCTCCCTTTGCTAAAGAGTTTGCACAAAGCCCATTTGACACCGGTTCTCATTCTAATTGACTTTTCCAGTACCTTTTCATGGTTATGATGGATGCAGCTGACGAGTCAGCAGATGGTGTTGGGAAGTGACAAATTAGTTACCACGAAAGGTCACTTTTTCAAAGCATTAAACTTCCCCATGTCTTGCCCCCTTTTACCTCAAACCTGCTGCTGGCTGGCCTGTCTCCCATCCATCCACAATGAAGCTTTCTGCACTGGCAAGGACAACCTTTACAATAAAAAGGGAAGATGAAAATTAATCATATCTGTGTTAGCTGCATGGTGTCTGCCAGGTTCATGTCTTAATTATGCAAGAGGACTCAAAAAAGGAAAGGAAACAGAGCTGAAAACAAGGGACCTGGCTGAGGCTTCTTCAGTGGAAGCACCGGAATGGCTGGGAGCAACAGGCGGCTTTTTGCTCTAGGTTTGCCCAGTCCATGAAAGCAGCTTTTGGCACATCTCTGTTGCCAATGCAAAATGAGGATAAATGAAAATAAAAATCACAGCTAGGAGCTTCATTCCCCAGCATTATGCTGCAAAAACTCTGCCCTGCTGCAGTCCCTCTCACAATTTGCAATCTGCAGCCCCCCTGGAACTCTCCTTGCTTTATGAAGCAAAATTGCAGGAGAATTTAGAAGCTTAGCAGAAATATGATGTGCAAAATGGAGCTGCTTGCAGTCCTGCTTGTACCTAAAGTTAAACGTTTGCCGTAATTGGGAGTAATTTTAACAGGAAACCGGCAGTAGTAGTAAAGTCCATTAAGCCATGTATCAATTGCAGCGTCAAGGAATCAGGGGGAAATGAGCTCCCTGTGCCAGCAACACTGAGCTTTTGTCTCCATGTCCTCCACGCTGCTCTGTGCTCAGGGTATTTTGGCAAGTGGATTGCATAAAAACCAGGAGATAGAAGCCATTGTGAGTCTGAAGCTGAAATTAAGCCCCAGGCTAAGGCAGTGGGGGGAGAGCACGTGGAGGGAGAGTGTGAAGGACCAAAATCCTGCATTGGCACTGGGTCAGGCATTGGGGTATCCCCAGCAATGCTGCTGATTCCGGGGTGAGCGGCAGAGCCACAGCACCAGCCCTGGCACTGCCACAGGCTAAACCTCTCCCCCACATCCACAGACCTCCTTGGATGGGGCTGGCATGTATGAGAAGGCAGGACAGAGCTTTGTGCATTCCAGTTTGCTCTCACAGCCTCACTATACCCACAGCAGCATCAGGTTTGGACAAACCATGTCCTCAGCCCCAGTTCCCTTTCCCAGCGCTCACAGGAACATTTACCTCACCCCACTCACAAGAAGTTATTCTTGCTTGGAGTCAGATGGGTCAAAAACCTGGCTGCTGAGCTGAATGCCTGCAGTCACACAGCCCAAGTCGATGTGGGTAAAGGAGTTCATTTTCAGCTCCCTGCTTTGGAAGTGGGAGCAGAAAGCTTCTTCGCACAGCGCAGGCAGCATCCTCCAGCTGCTGTCTCTGCATGAACGCGTTACGGATTCAGTGGGCGCTGCTGAACCTCCTAATGAATAAAGCACCAGTGGCAAATTTTAATACAGTTTGCAAAATATTAACACTAAGCAAATATTTGGAGACTCACGAGCTTCAAACACATGTGAATTTGCAGCATAAATATTGTGAGGGTGAGGAGTTCCCCCTCCCCTTTTCTCCACGCTTGCCTGGCACCCACATCAGTCTCTCCCCACTGCCTAGTGGTGCAGTTCAAGGGCTGGGCAAACATCAGTGGCAAGGATTTAACTCCTGCTGACTCCCAAAACCAGTTCACCCCCTGGTTCGAGCAGATGAGGATCTCTTAGATCAACAGGGAATTTTGCCTCCTATTGGGTCTGTCTCCTCCCACTCTGCCTGGTTCCTGCAGCCACCCCAGAGACTTTGAGGCTGCTCTTGCTGATGGCAGAGAGCTGTTGGCAAGGTGCAGGTCAGCCACTGGGAAGGGATGAAGGTTTGGATGTGCAGCAGAGGGCAGGGGGCCTCTCACTGCTCACCCTTCAGAGACAGTGATCTCTTTTACCTGCAGATACCATGCTGTGCAGCTCTTCAGGACCAGCATCTCCAATAGACCCTGGATGGAGCAGCATCTTTGCAGCAGACCCATCTCCAGCAGGATTTCACCAATTTACATCCTCAGCAACTCACTGAGCTCCTCTGGGCCTGCAGTGCACCTGCAAGAGCTTCCTGTGGGCACTGGAAGCCTGGAAAAGGAATGCTGCACCCCAGAATGCCAAAGGCCCTCTGGAAACAAGGCCTGAGGTGACCCCAAATGCACACCCCAGAATCAGGGATACCTGGAAACTCTGCCTGCTGCCTTAATGGAAGGACAAAAGAAAGAAGAAAACATGTTTCTGGACATAGCTGGGATGGATTTAGCTTCTCTACCAGTGGTGGAGGAGATAGGCGCTGGCCAAAGTGACCTATCCCATGACAATCATCTTCCATTAGAATTTAAAGAAACAAAACCAAACCAGCCCCCTTCTTATTAAACCACATTTCTGTGCTTATAAACTCATTGTGGTCTCTCAAACAAGTTAAAAAGCCCCAAACAAGAGAAAAATGTTCCCTTGCTTTGTTTTTCTTCATTTTTTGGTCACTCCTTTGCCATTCACTCCCCGATCTGGAACAAGTGAAGAGAGAAAGGAGAGGAGGTGAGAAAACAAGACGGGATGCATCTCATCTGTTTCCATTTTGGTTTTCAAATCCAAACCCCGGCTTTTCACTTGAAGGCTCAGGAGTATTTTTAGGAATGGCAGAAGATGCAGTCCCTGTGCAGAGTGGGCCTTGGCTGGGGGGGAGCAGGGCAGGCAAGAGGCCACAGCAGGGGTGGGAGATGCTGCCTGCAGCTGATGCAGCTGAGTTTGGGGCTGAGGATCTGAGGCAGGGAAAGCAGCAGCTCCCTGCTGCCTTCACAGGGAATGTGGATTAGATTTGATGGAAGAGCCATTTAACCTTTACACCTGCTGACCTTTTATTTTCTTATTACCTACTTTTACACCACCCCCCCACTGTTCCCATATCAAACAACAATAGATCAGGTTAAGCACAGGAAGACAAAGCACTAAGGCACCAAGAAGTGCATTAAATGGCTGCATTGCACTGTCCCGTTAGCAGGAGGATGATGTGAGATATTCCTGCTCACACACGGATGCTACGTTCAGTGCTGTGGTCACTGTGGCAGATGAAGGTTGCAGGAAGCCCCGTCTCATTGCAGATGGGGAGGTAAGAGCAGTCAGGATCCAACCAGCAGCATCTGCAGTGGTTGTCCATGGAGATCATCCTTCCATGGGAGAACCGTAGCGTGAAAAGGCATTGCTGTGCTCAGTGCTGCCAGCTCCCAGGAGATTTCCTGATACAGTGGACTGGATTATGCTGGATGCTCAGGATTTATATCAGTGCTTTCAATGGAGAGTCACCCTTCTCATTCCAGAAACCCTCAGCAGTTAATAGCAGTTTATCTGCAACAGGGGAGAAGAGTTTGCTGCTGCTTTATCTCCTTTCAGGCTTTCAAGGCAACATTTCATTCTGCAAAGCAACAAGGAAACAGGGTCAGATGCCTTCAGGGCGAAAAAGAGACAGTGCACATTCAAGTCGATGTACTCAGCAGTGATTGTTACTCATGGAGGAGACCTGGTGATCAGCAAAACAGTGGCACATCCATCCCAGCTGGGACATGGGGCCGGGAAAAGCAAATGGAAAACTCTGATAAGAGCAAGAAAGATCTGCAGAGACGTTTGGGCCTGTCCAGCCAATTCCAGCTCCAGCACAGGACTCAGATTTGATAAAATGCCTGTTTAATCCATGGATATTTTGCCTAAGTGATGAATAGCAATCTCAGTGTCTCTCTCAGCCACAAGGGCTTTAGAGAGCTAAACAGTAAGGACTGGGAATTAAGGAGAATAAACATTAACGAAAGGAGTGGAAAAAAAAGAATCAATCATCTTTTCCAGGCAATCCTGCCATTGCTTTGCTCATCTGTGCAGGGCTGTTGCATTTCCCTCTTCTCTCATGCCATGTGGGAAGCAGGAGCTCGTGGATCACGTTATCCAGAGGGTTCGTGCAGAGATGCAGCCGCTGCACAAGCAATGCTGGAGGGAACACCCATCACACATGAAGAGCAAAGGGAAGCAGAAAACAGGATGGGAGCAGGAACTGCAAAAGAAAAGGGGTTTGTACCCATGTGAAATTCGATGTGCAATTGGTGCAAACCCCTCCAGAGGTTTCAGTGGCTGCAGGTCAAGCCCTGACAACACAGCCCAGAGCCAGCATCGTTATGTAAAGGGATGGGGAGAATCCTGGGGTGGGCTGGATGGAAGAAATGAATCCAATTACAGGATGAAGGACAAAGGGAGAGAAGGGATATGTTTGGTTTGGAGCAAATCACTAGAAGGCTTAAAAGCAGGGACAGCAAGAAGAAGACAGAAATGAATTACAGTGCAGGACACCCAGCCACCAGCAAGAGAACCAGGGGCTTCAGAACAGGGCAAAAAGCAGAGGATGGGGCTCCTCAGGTGACTGAGAGTACGGCCAGGGAAGTGATGTGAGGGATTCATCCCAGGATATCCACAGTACCACCGGGACATGGCTCTTGTGGGAGCTGGAGTAAGAGGACACCGGGGCAAGAAGCCAGCTCAGCCAGGCGTCAGCCCGGCTGGAAAGCAGGGAAAAAGCAAGCAAGCAACCCTCTCTGTACCATTTCCCCAAAGATCACAATGCTGCTGGCATCACTGCAGTGTCCAGCTTCCACCGAGGACACCAACGGCTCTGCACTAGGAATGGAGAGAAAACATGACCCAGTTATGACAACACAAACCAGCTCATCTAAAGCGTTGCTGCAGAGGACTATGAACATCCACAATGAGCTCCTCAGGAATAACAGGGCTCAACTTCAAATGAGATTTACAAATAAAAGAGCTGGATTATCTCTGTTTGCCACCCCTTGCTCAGCTGCTCCTGAGGGCTGGGCCAGAGCAGGCACTGCTGGGCTCTGCAGATCCAAGTGGTGGTGCTGCTCTGCTCCATCCCTCTGGTATTAAACGAAAGCCTTTCTTTTGCCTCTCTGACTTTGCAATTAAGCACTTGCCACTAGTTGGGCAAAGCAGAGCATGGAGAGAAGAGCTGGACACAGATCCCTGACTCCCAGCTCTCCCTGTTGTCTCCTGCCTCACACCTATGTAGCTCTAATAGCCCATAAAGCAGAACAAACTCAAGCAAGGGATTGACTGGAAGCCCTCACAGGAGCAAACAGCATCTGCTCCCTTGCCTTGGCCATGCCCCCCTCTCAGAGGATGGCTTTCTCCCTTGCTCAGCTGCTTCCATAGAGAGAGCAGTGCCTGTGCTGCTCGGCTGTGCTGGCTGCTCATCCCGCAGCGCTCCATGACCGGTGGGACCGTCTTGCAAACCTGCCTACTCTGCACAGCCCCGCTTGTCACTTAGCGAAGTGTTGACAGCACCACACAGAGATGTGCAGGTTCACAGCTGAGCCGGATTGCTCAGCTCCTTGGCAAGGAAATGACAGGTCCCAGAGACTCGCTGTCTCTCCAAGGAAATCCTGTGGTGCTTGTAGAGATGTTACCTGCAGCAGCAGCAGGAGGAAAAGCCTAGGAGGTGTCAGGGGCCTGCCTGCGTGCATGCACATGAGGCAAGGCTGGCAGTGGTGAAGCTCTTCCCACTTCCCAACTGCCTTCTGGCTCTGGTATACCCAATCCCTGCAAGGCTGTGTGGTGGGGAGAGCCTGGGGGAAGCAGCTGTGATGGGGGGAAACAGATAATGGGGTTCCTCCTGCCCAAACCCTTTGGGGACTGTGAGCAAGGCAGGAGAGAGGCTTCCATGAGCCCTTATTTTGGGGGACAGAAGTGAGGGCATGGGGTGAAGAACCTCCCTGAGCACCACTAGATCCTTGTCCTTGATGGATGCAGATGAGCAAGGCCAGGGAAGTGCCCAGGAGCGCTGTGGATGCTGGCAGAGGGCACGGCTGCTTCCTCAGAGCCCAGTTAATCCCTGCAGGGCGAGGAACAGCCACTCCAAACCAAATTGTCAATACATCCGTGTCCTCCTTCTCCCTGCCATGCGTTTAAATCTATTTGATCCACTCTAATGGATTGATCTACAAGTTTGTGCACACACATCCTGCTTTGGACGGGGCTGCTGGCAGCGCCTCGCCCATCACGACCTGTCAGCTCCACTCAGCCTCACCTCCACCAGGGAACGAATCCAATTACAGGATAAAGGGTTTTCTTCCCCTCCATATGGTCTCTGTAACGCTCCAGCTTTATCTTTCTTTAACCCCTTTCCTGGTGAGGGAGCTCACAAGCCCAGCATAAGCGGCTCAGCGCAGTGGCCACGCATGGCTGCTATCTGATATGGGGAAATGAGGGCAACTGGGATGCCGGGAGACACCGTAAGGTTTGCACCTCCCTCCCTCTTCTGCCACCAGGGAGGAATGAGCTCCTCCAGAGATTCAGGGCTAGCCAGAAGCACATAAGTGTGCCTAGCACCAGTTTTCATTCAGCATTGGTGCTCATGGCCGAGGTTCCAGGTCCTGTGCCTTGTCCGTCACCAGAATTTAAGCACAGATGTTTGCTTCATAACTCGTTTCTTTTGTGTTTCTCTGTGTCTTACTCTACAAGTCATTCCTGGTGTGTCCTGGGGCAAGTGGCTCCCATGCCTTTGCCCAAGCAGTAATGAAGAGCCCTGTGCTTGGATAGGGAGAGATGCAGCAAAGAGCCCCCAATTCCACTGCTCCAGACACTCACCTCCCCCAGCACAGCCCATGGTTTGCTCTGCCTATTCGCTGTGCCCAGTGAACCAACCGTATCAGCTCAGCGCACGTTAGTTATTTGATTATAATTATCATTTCATGCTTTACACAGGACATAAAAGCCCAGAGCAGCTCAGGGCTCTGTCACACAATGTGTGAACAAACAATGACAAAGAGGCAATCTCACCTCATAGAGCTTAGCAAAGCAGGAAACAAAAAACAACCTTGCAAAGGAGAAGAAAACCCTTCCTTTTCTTAAGGGAAACCACAAAGGAAGCAGCCTCTTCTCTCATGTTAAACAGGGCCTGAATTTTGCTGTTGCCTTCTTTGCCATAGAGTCAGCATAGAAAGCAATTGAGAGCTCTCTGGGAGGCAGCCCATAAAGTTTCCCTGCTAAGAGACACCAAATTAAAGCCATCGCTTTCCATTTCTGTGACAGAGACGCAGAGGGAGCCAAGGTTGCATTCAGGACACGTCCTGAAGGAACCAGCTCTCCTCTTCAGTGTCGTTTCCCTACGCTGAGCTTGAGGCCTCCGGCATTGCTCTGACTGTTCCTGACCTGCAGAGAGCTCTAAATCCACCAAAACACCAGCCCCACCTCGCAGGGAGAAAGCCAAGTCTGTGAGGACAGGGAAGGACAGCCCCTGTTAGCACTGCAGCGGGGGCTCAGGCTTACCTGCTCCATATTCAGCTCGCAAAAAGGGGAAAGGTCCTGGTCCAGATCTTGTTGAAGGTCAGGTGAAAGTCCTTATGGTCCAGAAAGACCTCGTGGTCCAGTTGTTGACAGTCACCTGTATGAAAGGCTTCTGGGTACCACCCATGAAAGCAAATCTGCATGACGCCTTAGCTGGAAGAGCCAGTGGAGGGGGTCCACAGATCAATGACAACATCTGATCTTTTCCCCCACCACCCAAAGCAGACTGTCATTTCACATCTTCACATAGCGGGCCTTCATTTGCAGAGCTCTACTCAAAGACAGGACAGCACAAAGATGTGGAAGAAAGTCTCAGATGGGAGATGGAAATATCTCATTTCCCATGAGATAACTTTGTTCATGCACAAAACCTGGGAAAAGCACCAGAGCTTTCAGATGCTGCTGGCACTGGCAGCAAGGTCCAAGTCTTTTAAAGGTGGACCATCACTGTGGTATTGCTTAGCTAGAAGGAGCTGCTCTCTACCGTGGAGGTTAGGAGGGACATGGAATGGAAATGCACATCTCTTTGTGTATTAGCATTTCTGGGTTCTGCCTTAATATTCAATTAATTCTGGGAAAAAGTGCCCAACTTTTGTATGTCCAGAAGCCTGACTACACCTGTATGGAAAGGCATGACTATATGGAGAGACTATTCCATGGAAAGGCTTGAAATATGTCCAGGGAAAGCTTTATGAGAAGTAAGGCTATGAGACTTCTCCACAAGAAACTCTTCTCCTCAAGGAAGACCTTAACTGAGAGTTTCACAGCTGGTGGTTTCACAGGACATACAACAAGAGAGGCACAGATATCCCACAGGGAATCCTTGTCCCAGGGCAGCTGAGGCTGACGTGACCCACTTACTCTCACCACATCCTTGTTCTGTTCCTCTGTGGATATCTGCTAATGGATTAGTGGGTCAGCGATTAGAGCATCATTCATCCCAGCCATGCCCTTTAGCCTTCCGCTCCTGTCCTCCAGCTCCCAGGCATCCCAGTCCTGTAGAACACCTCGCTCCTGCAGCAGGACAGCACGGACTTTGTTCATTCACCTTGTCTTGGTGGAGGGCAGGGATGGGGAGGCTGTGGCTTACCGCATTAACAGATCAGGGCCATTAACACCACCAGATGTCAGAGATTAATGAAGAGCTTCACTAAGGCGCCTTACGCATGTCTCCTGGAGGAGCAGCACCAGTGACCCAGAAGGAAGAAATGGGGAAAAAGCTCAGGTGAGGTGAAGCACTGGTGCTCCAAGCTGGCACCAACCCTGCTGAGAAGGTTTCACAGTCTCATGTGTGCTGGGCCGGGACCCCACACCCCATACTGAGTGCTAACAGACTGGGAGACACTTCTTTCCCCCCTGCTTGCTCTCCCAGTGTGCTAGAGGCTGGTTCTGGTTCCTCAGCATTGCCAAGGCTTTGCCTTCCCTCCCCTAGGGTACTAAGGCGCTGCTTCTGCAGTGAGTAGTGGCACTTTGTCAGGCTGGTTTTAGAGCTACCCCTAAACCTGGCCAATCCATGCAAAGCTGCAGCCCAGATCAGTGTCCCACTTGCTGGGATGGGGAGAAGGCTCAGGTAGGAAACACTCACCAGTAGCTTCCTGGGAGACAGGGATGGTGTCACCTCCATCCCTGCCAGATGGTGCACTCCCTCTGTCATGCCAGAGATCCTTGGAGGATCAGCTGAATAATGTATATCCTTACAAGGAGGCAAGACAGAGGAAGAAATTCAGTCCTTTGCCCTCCAGCACAGACAGGGTCCATGATTCAGGGTGTAATAGAACCAAAAGACCTTCCTGAGAATGCTGGGTTTACTGAGGTTGCAGCCTTTGGAATGGGAAGCTGTTTCTCCTCCTGACTTTGCCCCGTGCACAGAGGTGGCTCTGAGTCACGTTCATAAAGCCTGGTTTTGCTCTGTGATGGGGACATGTGTCCGTGTCAGGCTGCACTTGGAGCAAAGAGCAGCCAAAAGCCAGAGCCAAGCCAATGGCTTAGACCCACAGAGGTGGATCCAGTCTCCCCCCAGCAATCTCCTCAAGGAGGAGTCCCTCAGCCATGCAGGGACTGACAAAGGCACTGACCCTCTGTGGGCCTGAGCATGGAGCCATTTCCCCATCAATTGCTCAAAGCAGCCGCTCCCCAACTCACCACTGTTCCTCCTACCTCTGCCCCTCTTCCAAAGGGCTCCCCACCATGTCCCTTCCTTCCTCCAAACTCCTTAAACAATATTAAACACTTAATGGCAATTAATACGCTTTAATGAAGGTTTTGGGGCCAACCGGCTGCTTAGAGGGTGCTTAAACCATCAACCCCTCTCAATCCCGTTGCCCTTGTCATACAAAGTCAGCCGAGACCCTAATCCAGGCTCCCCCCGCTCTCCCAAGGAGGCCAGAGGGTATAAAACCTCCCGGCACATGGGCACCGCCAGCCCAGCCCTCCCCGCAGAGCAGGGGCAGGCACCACCTCCCGTCCCCTCGGATCTACTGTTGTGCTTATTAAGTTATTCTTCGGATTGGGGGGGATCCCAATATCCAAAAATCGGATATTTTGCCGCAGTAGGGGGGTGGTGATTCCCTTTTTCTATTTTTTTTAAATTGGGGTTGAAGCAAAGTTATATACAGAGCCAGGGTATTTGATTTTTAGAAAGCCCTTAGAAGCAAAGCAGCTGCCGTAACGTTGGCAGGATGAACGGGACGGAAGGTGTCAATTTTTATGTGCCTATGTCCAACAAGACAGGAGTGGTGCGAAGCCCCTTTGAGTACCCCCAATACTACCTAGCTGAGCCCTGGAAATACCGTGTCGTGTGCTGCTACATCTTCTTCCTCATCTCCACCGGTTTGCCCATCAACCTGCTCACCCTCTTGGTCACCTTCAAACACAAGAAGCTCCGGCAGCCTCTCAACTACATCTTGGTCAACTTGGCTGTGGCTGATCTCTTCATGGCTTGCTTTGGCTTCACAGTCACCTTCTACACAGCCTGGAATGGCTACTTCGTCTTCGGCCCCATTGGCTGTGCTGTGGAAGGCTTCTTCGCCACGCTGGGAGGTAAGGGCTGTGGGAGCTTGGGTCTTCCTTCTTCAGGGATTTGGGAGCCAAATTCCTCTCCTTCATCATGCCATCAGGGCAGCCGTGGGTGCATGCAGCATCCCTCCCATGCAGAAAGCCATCTCGCATGCTGCTGCAGTGTCGCGGCTTGTTGCATGGGGCAGAACTTGCCATGGGAGGCTGTGCTTCCCTGTGGCTTAAAGACAGGGACCACATCATGTCCTTAAATCAATGTCAGGCGTCTTTGGCAAAAGGCTTCCCTTTCTGTGAAAAGATCGAGCATCAGAGGGGGTTCAGAGAGGGAAGAGAGATCCCTTGGGAGAAGGACCCCACAGAAGAGGTATGGGCATGGAAAGGAGTTCAAGACAAGGAGAGAGGTCACAGCTTCTCTAGCAGAAAAAGGAAGATGTGGCAGCTCTTAACCAGAAGAGAAGAGCAGCAGTGCAGGGGGGAAGGTGGATTCAGAGCTAGTGAAGCCAGGCCCTGTCTCTGCAGCAATTGCTTAGCTCTGTCCCAATTGCTCCCAATTTGGGTGCCCTCGGGAGCTTCCTTATTTCATTTCTCAGGGACATGAGAGCTGTTAACGCTTCGCCCTATAGAACCCCCCCTGCAAAACAGGGAAAATTCAATTTACACCCGATGCCCACGCAGCCACCGGGCCCACATGACACCTCGTGATGGATCTGACAACCGCTAATCCTTGCTGTAGACATCCATAACCACTGCAAGGGCTTCACTTGTTTTCTCCTAAATGGGGCAATTTCCTGCAATGATGCTGATTGGGGGGAAAGGCTGTTCTGCCAGGCAAAAGCAAAGTTAAATGTCCTGATCCAAGCCAAGGGCTGAGGAAGGGCTTGGATTTGGAGTCAGAAGATCATGTGGGTCTGCACCATTTCTGATCAAGTGAGCTTCAGGCAGCAGCATTTGCTCTTCTACTGTTTGTATCTAGTAAAGAACAAGGAGGCTTCTGTTCAAAGGGAGGAATGTTTGATGGGAAGCAGTCACAGTGCAAGCAGCAGGTCTCCAGCGAATGCAAGCACAGGGTGTAGTTATCAGCAGATTATCACAGCTGGGGGCATTAGCAGGCTTATGGCACCAACTAAACTCTTCCAATCCCCTGAAGTTTAATTATCCCTTATAAACACATGTGCAGGCATGCCTATACACACACAGCCTCCCTGCACATCTCCCCACACCAGCGCTGGCAGCAGGTTCATGAAATGCACATTTAAAGGCATCAACAGGTTTGGACACTGTGATAAACACAGGCATGATTCGTGTCAAAGTAGAATATGGTGTGATAAAGACACCTCTGGTATCTTTGCCAGGAATGTGCTTCTTTGTGCCCAGGTGGAATTCACCCCCCTCGTTTTTAAAGTCCTACAAACCCATGATGATCACCAGCATCCTCCATCACCAGCATCACCGCTCCCCTTGGCATGCTGCAGTAGGGAGATTCTCAGTTATTTAGTAGGATGCTGGTTTTCCCTTGCTGATCCCCAACTCCTTAGTTCCCTCTGCTCTTTGCTGCTGCCACAAGACTGTAAGGGGAAGATCAAGGCCAGAGTTGCTCTTACCACCCCCGTGCGCTCTGTTTCTCTCCCGCCCACAGGCCAAGTTGCCCTGTGGTCCCTGGTCGTCCTGGCCATCGAGCGCTACATCGTTGTCTGCAAACCCATGGGAAACTTCCGCTTCTCCTCGAGCCACGCCATGATGGGCATCGCTTTTACCTGGGTTATGGCCTTCTCCTGTGCTGCTCCACCCCTCTTTGGCTGGTCCAGGTGAGTCCAAGGATGCAGCAGCCCCTGCTTGCTGTGCAGTCACCCCAATGGGACAGGACATGGAACCCTCTGGGCTCCTGCAAGAGGCAGTAGGGCAAGTCAGAAAGTAAATGAGACCTGAGCTGTCAGTCTCATGGTGGCTTGGTATCCCCTAATCAAAGGCAGCCACAGGCTCAGCATCTCCTGCTGCAATAGCCCTTCATGCTCCACAGAGAAAGAGGGGCTCCAACAGGCACAGCTTGTCTCGTGCTGTGAAGAGTCCATTCTCTGCAGATTATAAAAAGCATTTGGAGAACCAGGGCAGCAGGCAATTCAGTCCCTAGGTTGAGCTCCTTCTGTGGTCCCCAGGGAGGGTCCTGGTGAAGATCCTAACCTTTCTCTCTGGCAGATACATGCCGGAGGGGATGCAGTGCTCCTGCGGCCCCGACTACTATACCCACAACCCTGACTATCACAACGAGTCCTACGTCCTCTACATGTTCGTCATCCACTTCATCATCCCAGTTGTGGTCATTTTCTTCTCCTACGGGCGCCTCATTTGCAAAGTCCGAGAGGTAATGTTGGGAGGGGATGAATGGGGCCACGGTGGGCAGCAGGAGGTGGTGTAGGGTGGGAAGCTGCAGGGTGCTCCTCACCATACTCCTGCCACAGGCAGCTGCCCAGCAGCAGGAATCAGCCACAACCCAGAAGGCTGAGAGGGAGGTGACACGGATGGTGATCCTCATGGTGCTGGGGTTCATGCTGGCCTGGACGCCCTATGCCGTGGTGGCATTCTGGATCTTCACCAACAAGGGAGCAGACTTCACTGCCACACTCATGTCAGTGCCTGCCTTCTTCTCCAAGAGCTCCTCCCTCTACAACCCCATCATCTATGTCCTCATGAACAAGCAGGTGAGACCCCCATGTCATGCAGGGTGAGCCTGTGCCATGGGCTTACCAACACATCTGGGGTCACTGCAGGCACTTCACTCTTTCCCAGAAGGGATTGAATCTCAGCCCTGAATCTCAGCCCTGAATCTCAGAGGCTGTTGTGGGCTCTTGGTAGCACATCCCCACTGTCCCCCAATGTCATCATTCTCCATTTCTCTTCCCTCTTCAGTTCCGTAATTGCATGATCACCACAATCTGCTGTGGCAAGAACCCCTTTGGGGACGAAGACACCTCTTCTGCTGTATCCCAGAGCAAGACCGAGGTCTCCTCCATCTCCTCCAGCCAAGTATCACCTGCATAGACCATGGACAGTTTGAACTGGGGTGACCCACCGAGCTCAGGGACCAAGACAGACACCCACTCTCACAGCCTCCCTTCATGCAGTCCCTCCCTTGTGCACCAACACCCAGCCATTAGCTGTGCACTTACTGCAGTAGCAACCCCCAGGCACTGGACACTCCTGTGCTCAGTGGTGCGAACAAACGGAGCTCTTCCCACTGACACAGCTCAGGTCCCTTCCCAATCCCAGGAGCTGGTCAGCTTCTGGGGACTGTTCCTGCCTCCTCCCCCTCCCAACTTAGTTCACACCATATTGAAATAGCAGCAGCCAGTGGGACACCCCAAACCGTGGTATTTCCCTTCCTGCTCTGAACGATGTCCCTGCAGCATCTCCTTCCCTGGTGCTCAAGGGAGTGTTGCAGAAGCATTCAGCCCTCGCTTAGTGCAAAAGCTAAGCCTACAGACAGAGCACACTGCACATCCCTGAGCACAGCCCTGCAGCTGGAGCTGCCCTTTGCCCAAGGCTGGGGCTCTCAGAGCTGCCTCCGCTGCTGGCGCGGCTGATGGGAATCGATACCCGCAGTCTTCATCAATCAATAGAACAAATGGAGCTGTGAGCAGGCTTAGCTTCAAGCCTGACTCCCTGTAGCCCCAAGACAACTCTGTAGATACAGGGGTTTTCATCTTGGAACCTGTAAATATTTGCTCACGTACTTTGAAGTCTCTCTCAGCCCTTTCCTTTCTCTTCCTTCTCCCGACTCCAAGGCAGAGAAACTGTCTTTCAGCTCCACTCCTGCTGGCTGGACACTCACGGCCAACCTTGGAGGGTGGGACTGGCCCCTGAGCGCGTTCCTGTACATATCTTATAAATAAGATGTCAGCACAAGGACTTCTACAGCCAAGGAGTAGGGATTAAAAAATAAGAAATAAACCGAAGCAGCAGAGACACAAATGGAGATGCTCCGTCCTGGTCCTTCCTGTGGAGCTGCGCTCACAAGATGCTGATGCAAATGTAATGCGGCTTTTGGAGACGCGAGCCCAGAGCTGTCTTGAGAGCCATGGGAAAGGGGATCTGTGGGTTAGACCAGCCCTCATCACAGAGGGGAGAGCAGTGACTGTCCCCAGTAAGGTGACATCCCTGTTAGCCTTGAGCACCAGAGGTGTTTAGAGGCACAAAGAGACACCGACATGGCACAGGGTAGCCAGTGCCACCGCTTGTACCATGGCCCTTGCAGCTCAAGCTATCACCAGCCATTATTTTTCTGTCCTTTAACATTTAAGCATTCCCAACGTAGCCTTAAATAAAGCAGAGCTTTTGCAGAGTTCAAGCTCCCCTCCCCATGGGGCCCTTTGAGGCAGCGGTGTTCAGGAATTGGCAGAGTCAGGGAAAAACTGTTCCCCGTGCCAGTGAATTTGTTATGGAGCCACTGGAGAATGATCCTGAGCACAGGGGCTGCCGGAGCTCTGCCCTCCCTGCTCAGCACACAGGCCCTCTCGCAGGCATTTCCCTTCCTTTTGTCCCTCCTTCCTTTTGGTCCAAAGCAACCAAAACCAGTGGGAAGCCCAAGGTGCACCCCTGGGATGGGAAAGCAGGAATAGAAACCACCATTTGCTTCAAGCCACCAGGGCAGCCTGGGGGAGAGGGGGGGAAGATGCTGCCGCCAGCCCCAGCTCCCTGGGCACCCCCTGCCTCTGCATTGCCCCATCCACCTGAACTGGGGGCTCTTGGCCTGATGCTGCTGGTCTGGCACCACTCTTGCACCAGCAGCTACGCTGAATAATTCATGGCCCGCTCTCCCGGGTCTCGGGAGCCTCCTTTCCTTCGCCTACAAAGCAACAAGCCCATTTTCTTTTGTTGCTTGAAGCCAGGGAGCAGCAGAAGAGCGGAGGCGCCGCGGCTTTTTATAGTGAGCAGTTGAACGCGCCATGTGCGAGGGAAGACAGCGACCTCGGCATCGCCTGTCTCACCCCTCAACTTCTGAGCACAACACATCATGGGAACACAGCCCTCCCGAACCACACAGCCTGAGCTCTGCATCCCAAACCCCTTTCTTCTTCTTGTTTTAAATGCTGCAGTTATAGCTGAAGGTTGCTCGCCTTTTGCTGCGATGCTGGAGGAATTCACAGTGATGTAGTAGACCTCAGAGGGGGATAACAGCATCCCAGGATCCTTAACAGGGAGCTCTGGAGAGCCAGGGACCACCTTAGGGTGTGCTGAGGCTTTACAGCTGAATTTCCTATGGATGGGAGAGGCATAGAGCAGGGTCCCACAAAGCTGCAGCTCAGGGACAGTGGCAGATGCTGGCAGCGATGCTGCAGTGGTGCCTTCTGGCCACCCCCATCTGCACTCAGCATCCAGCTGCCTCACCAGATGTGTCACTACCCACAACACCGCAGCGGATCAGCAGCTTTACCTCCTCTACAAGGAGCCTTCTCAAGCTGGATGCTGGCTCTGTGTGATGTGCCCAGTGCAGCAGGCTGGCGATGCTCATAGAGGTGCAGCTTGAAGTCATCCATGATGCAGAGGAGGAGCTGCTTTATTTGGAGTGGAGGCTGCAGGTGGGAATAAAAAGAGAAATACATAATTTATATATATATAAGCATATATATATAAAAAATATGAAGAAAATATATAAAATAAGTAAATAAACCCAGGTTCTGCCCTCAGCCCCCTTCTAGCTGCTGATGCTGCTGCTCACTTCTCCTTGACCAAATTCCTGCAAAGAACTAAAGCATCCAAGTTGCAGCAGTGGTTTCTCCAACACCATGAGGGAGTGCAGCAGCCAGGCAGTCTGTAATCACAGCTAAATCTCATCTAGCCCTCATTGATTCAACCTTTCCAGGGCAGAAAGCATCTCATTTAAGGGTTTTTCTTTTTGTTTCCCCCTTCCTTGTTTTACACGCTGGTTTTGGAGGTGTGAAGCCACAGTTTTCTTGCAGCTGCCCACCAGCCCAAGCTGCTCTCGTTCTTCAAATCCAGGGGCTTTTAAAGATGTTCTTTATTGATCTAACACTTATCTATAAGCAAGCAACAGGAGAAGATGGTTAGTTCTGTTATTAAATTTAGAAAGCTGACAAAAGCAAAAGGAATATGACTTAATAGGAGATTAAGAGGGAAGCAGCAGGAGCCTTGATTTCTGACCCTGTGTTTCAGATTGGCTCATATCTATGTGTTTTTACTGCTTAGATGGCAATACAATAAAATGACACATTTGTGCACTTCGCCCACAGGGCTTTTATCACTAATTGATTTTGCAACAGCTCATCTAATCTCAGTTCTAAAGGCTTTTGTGTGGGCTGCATTGAAAGGGACTGTCCTGCTCAGGGCATCTCTTGGCAGCGGGAAACACAAAGCTGGGGGCTGCAGAACGTGGGTACCATCCCCTCGCCAGCCTGGTGTGAGGGTCATGCCCAGCCGCTGTGTTCACAGGCAAAGCAGCCAAGGGCCTGGACTTCGGGCATAGTGAGCCAGTGAGGAGCAGTGCAGGATGTGACCGGTGGCCTGTGTGTCCCTCCTCACTCAGGACCGTGGCTGCTGGCACAGGTAAATCAGCGTTTCCCATGATTTGGAAAGGCAAACAAATGGGAACCTGATTGTGAGATTCCTTCCCTCGTTTTCGCACAGTTAAGGTTTAATCCGTCTTCATCCCATTTCCTTTTCACTAAAGCTCCTCATATTACGAGGACAAGACATCCAGTGACAATTATTTGTTCTTTATATTTGATGAACTTGAGATGCAGGCTGGATACGGGGGCAGCAGAGCAGCTTGGAACAGCTATGAAAGAGCCATTTGGTTAAACAGCCTGGGGCAAGAGCTGCCTTTAGGAGCCCTTGGACAACCCCTATGTGCACTACCCCTAAGGAACTGAGAGATCCCCAAATCCACCCTGAGGTCCCAACCCTGGAAAAGAAATAATGCAGGAGTCATCTCTTTCCACTTTTCCATAAAGAAATTGGTATTTCAGGCACTGCCTGCTTGCAATCAGCAAGGATCATTCCAGAGTCACTCATTCATAGCACACAGAGCAGGTACCATCACCTTCTCTCAGCAGCCCCCGGCTGCTGCCACCTGAATTCACATGCAATTGAGGCAGGCAGCCAGATTTAGCCAGGATATGGAGACAGCTGGAAATTCAGGCCCAAAGGGCATTACAGTGTCTAACTCTTCCCCCCGCTGCAGCTGGGATTGCTTCTCCTTACCCGAGTATTGCCATCATCTGTTTTAGGAAAACTGCAGTAATTGGCTCAATTCATTTTTAATCAGTTATCGTTTGTGCAAGCAGCAGTCAGGGGAGAAGCAACTTGTAGTTAATAACATCCTGATTTGAGACATCCACAGGGATGAGGAGGGAGATCTCAGGGAAGGGCCAGCCCTTGGTCCTGCCCTGGAACACAGGGATGGGTGCAGGCTAGGGGCTCAGGGTGTGAGATGGGTCCTGGGATGATGCTGTGATGTTCAGCACTCATCCTGCCCAGGGGCTCATTCCCTTCAGACTGGGATGCTAGTGTCTGCAATGGGACATTCATCATCTCTGAGCGCAGAAGCGCAGCCAGGATGCTGGAGGGTCTGACTCTGTCTCTTTGTCTCTGCCAAAGGAAAAGCATCTCCATGTCCAGCAGTGCCAGCAGCTCTGCAAACAACGAGATTAGAAAACTCCTGCTTTCCCCCTGTGCCATCACACACCCAAATCCCATCCCAGCCCCTCTCCAGGGTGCACAGACCCTGGTACCATGGGGAGAAGCTGTCCCTCAGGGGTTGCAGCTTGGGAAAGGCCAATGTGCCCCCAGGGCACATTGCGCAGCCCCAGCAGCTTCTCCTTCACCCAGGCTGAATCCAGGGAGACCCAGGCAAGTGCTTGCACCCCCTGGGAGGATGCAGAGCACCCACATTTGTGCCACCTCCCAGCATGGACATCCCCAGCCTGCGCTAAGGCTCCAAATCCATCACTGCTGCCTGTGTCACGTTAGCAGCAATAAAAAGATTCAAAAGGCAATTCCTTACTTTTATGAACAAATGGCCCTGGATGGATGATTCAGGCAGCATTCAATTCCCAGCAAGAAAGTGTCAGCAAAAACCCAGCCTCTTTCATGTAGGTGGATAACTGCAAATAAAAGTAGGGAATTATTAGCACTTAATACTTGGTG
Organism: Psittacus erithacus; assembly: GCA_009867235.2. NCBI lineage: Eukaryota > Metazoa > Chordata > Aves > Psittaciformes > Psittacidae > Psittacus > Psittacus erithacus. The sequence continues at coordinate 73,823 of WYDI02022323.1, forward strand.
GTTTTTACTCCCCAGTGCTCTTCTCTGGTAGATGCCAAGCACTTTAAATAAATTAACAGATGGGGGGGTTTGCTAAGGGGTGATGCTTGGATCATGGTGATGGTTCTGGACTGCTCACACACTGGGGGGACCATCCCCATCCCACTGCAGGGCTGTCCTCCAGCCCGTCCCCTCCAGAGCCCCTTTTCTCATCCCCTCTTACCCCATCCATCCCCTCCCTACTCTCCCATTCTCAGCCCACTGCTACCAGCACAGGAGCCCCAGGTCCCCCCAGCCCTGGGGGGCTGTGAGCAGTGTCAGAGGCACGAACCAGCCTCCTCCTTCATCAAGGCTGCCTGTATTTGTGTTGTTCATCAGGCTGACAAATGGGCAGAAAACAGACTCCTGGTTATTTCCTGTGCGAGCTGCCCGCTCCTCCTCTCCCCTTGGCAATCACTGAGAGCTGAAGAAGCAGGAATAGCATATAAATTTCCTCCCTCCTTTAATAAATACCTCTATTACCTACCTCTCTCTCCTGCTCTCTCAGTGGCTTTGCTGCCTCCAGGCAGACGTGATAAACCAAACCTCTCATTTCTATAGGGAATAAGCAGCAGGACTGAGCCGGGCAGGGGGCAGAGGGGAGGAACCCCCTCCCGGGGTCCTGCCTGCAGCTTTACATCATGGTATAGGGAGCCAAACGTATTCATTTATTAGGGTTGGGGCTTGTACAACTGCACTGCAGCACATTGCACGCTCTCCTTGGACACCCTGCCCTGGTCCCCAGTGGGAAGAGGATTCCCAAAGTCCAGGTGTAGCCGGGTTTGTCCCATGCACCACCATGCATGTCTGCCACTGGACCCCTTGAAAGCACCAACAGCCTTCCCAAATGGCTTGAGCATCACTGCGATGGCGGAGACCTTGCTCCATCCCCACTGCAGCTGCTCTGTAAGACAACAGGTAAAAGCCATCAGCTTTTTACACTCCATCCTCACCAGCAGCCCCTTGAGGATCACACTATCCCCATGTGCATGGGGCGCATCCCCTGTGCTCTATGCAAGTGAAGCTGCTGAAGTGCCCCCGTCCCCTCTGCCTCCCACCAGCAGCCCTGGGAGCAGCCAGCCCTGCTCTCTCCATCCTCTGTAGCTGGGATTGATGGCTGCCTGGAAAACCCGTCTTAAAGAGGAGCATTAAGGGGTGGCAGCCACCCAATTTCCCCCATAGCCAACACTTGGTGTCTCAGCCATTTCCTGAAGTCTCTTTAACTTCTAAATTTAACAAGGTCCTAAACAAGTAATAGCAGCAAGTGGCAGCGCCCGGCTCCCAAGCTGCGAGTGGCATTTCAGGGGCCAGGCCACCACCAGCGCAAGCAATGGGAAATTTCTCAAGTGTCCCTTTGATTTATGGCTCCAGTTAATTCTCCAGGAGGGCTGTGAGCTGCCCTGAGCACACCAGACCTCAGAGGGATAAATAATTTACCAGGTGGTTAGATGCTCTTCAAGGTCTAGAGAACATCAGCAGGAGCACAGATGGGGGGGATAACACAGAGCTACAAATGGAGCACAAGCAGCAGGGTCAGCCCAAGCTGGGCACTGCCATCAGCTCAGTGCTGCAGAGCTGCTGCCACAGGAGGGAAAGGACCAGGATGTCAAGGGAGTGTTTTCCCCACGCTCTTGCTCTTTCTCCTGCATGACCCTGCCGAAGACAGAGATCAGGGGGCACTTGCACCCTGCTCTGCAGAGGCTGATGCTGGAGAAGACCACAGAGCAAGAGCCACCACTGCCTGAAGCAGAGAGATGGAGAGAGGAGACCAAAGCGCTCCCTTTGCAAGTCTCCCAGTGCCACTTTAGCCTCAGATCAGGATGTTTTGGGACTCCAGGGCAGCCCCTAGCCTCATCAGCAGCCCAAGACACCCACAAGCCCCGCATACACACCGGGGCCGCTGCTGGGTGCAGAGGTAGATGGCAGCAAAGCCTATTTCTTGCGGAGCCAGGATGCGACATCCCGGTCCCTGCTCCAGCACCATCAGCCACACAGGCCACTGCACCGAGCCGGCATTCACAGAGCATCCAGCCCTTTGCTTTACCCACGGTCTGAGTTTTCCACCGCAGCTCGTTTTCCCCAGGTTTCAATCCTTAAGCATGATTCAGAGCCCGGGATGGAGCTAAATTCCTCCCTGGTGTCAAACAAATCAGCGAGCCAGGTGTATTTAAATGCTTCTGTGCTTGGCTCCTTGCCTGCTTCTCCTCCCTTCCCCTCATCCCTGGAGCAGGATACACCCACAGCAGCAGCCAAGCTGCTGCCTTGGATTCAAGTTGTTGGGGACAGTGCCAGTGCTTCCAGGGCGTACGCAGCATCTCGCTGCAGACAGCTTGTGCTGCTCTGCCCCTTGCAGGGGGATGACTGATGCCGCTCACTCACTGTCTCCAAACCCCCTGCCCAGCTCTTCATTGGATTTTTCAGGTGTCAGCACTTGGCTGAGCAATGCTTTAGGGGTCAGGCTCCCCCAAAATCCCTCCCCACCCCCTCAGAGGAGCCCCATGGGGTCCCTGCCATGATGGGAAGTTGGGGAAGTCCATTATTGCCAAAGGCTGGGAACAGGAGCCCACACTCAGTCCCTGTCCCAGAGGGTTTATCATAGTTGCCCCTGATAAATGGATAATGAATAATTCACTGTTGGCTTTTACTTCATGAAGTATTCATTGCATTCAAGCTTCCCAGGGTAATTAACTGTCCTATGAGCCCCGTGTAACATAACCCAGCCACAATCCATCTTCAACACTTCATTAGCGGGTACCCGCACCACTTCCATGAATTAAAGTGGAACAAATACACAAGCAAAGCCTTCTTCTCCATGGGACTCCCCAGGAGACTCCGGCATCACATCCCTGAGGAGGCAATGCCAGACAGGAGGACACGGGGCCACGTCTGGTGGGTGCCGGGACTGGGCCAGCACAGGGCAGCACCGTGGTGCTGGGGACAAGCCACATTTCCCTAAGACAATGAGGGCTGCTGGTTTGGAGCTGACAGCTCTGAGTCATGACAACTGACTTCTGACACGCTGAGGCCTGAACTCTTGGGGCCCTATCACCCCATCACTGAGTTACCCACTCCCAGCTCATCCATCTATGCTCACCAGGCTGTCATAGCCACTCTGCACCCATCCCACCCCACATCCAGCAAGGCACAGCATGAGCTGCTGCCTACTTCTGAGCTGGATCCATGCACCCAGTTCTGCCCTGCCTTGGGCATCCCCAGAGAGGCACAAGTCCCTCAGCACCAGTGGTGCCAGCCCGGAGGCAAACCCACCCCAAGGTGACCCAGGCACAAGCACAGACAGGAGTGGGACACGTCGCTTTGATGGATGTGGAGAAATTTCCTGCAGGCTCCGGTGCTGAGTCAGCCCTTCTGCCTTCAATAATTTAGAGCAATAAACAGCCAGATGAGAGCGGGCGCGAGTGGGATGCAGCAACCTGGGCGAGATGAGCGATGGCTCTGCCGCCAGCCCTGCTCCTCCTGCTGGGATGGCACTGAGCACGGCATAGCATTAAATCCAGCTCTGGAGCCCAGCTCAGCTCGCACAGAAACGCTCAACCCCAGCCTGCAGAAGGGGCAAGATGCTCCTTTGAGGCCCTACATAGGCTTTACCAAAGCCCAAAGGAGCATCTTACCAGCCCCATGGTCTCTGCACAGCTCTTCTCCATGCAAAGCCTCCCCTGGGGCAATCAGATCTTCATCCGGGGCAGCCCGAGTGTGCTCTGGCTGATGTTGATCCCAACTCACCCCGGCTGGGGCTGGCAGCCCCCCTCAGCCCATGGTCCTCACTCCCTGCCCTCCTGCAGCTTCACACCAGCCTTTCCTTGGCTTTATGGAAGCAAGCGGGGCTGACAGGCTTGTATCTCTGCTACCGCTTGCTGCTGCTAAAGATGGGTATTCCCGGGATACAGCCCTTGCCCTTTCCCATTGCTCCTGTTCTGCCTTTCCCAGCGCACCCTCATGATCTGTCTCATTTCTCCTTGCCTCATCAGGTGCCTAATTGAATTGCTCCCTTGATCCCACTGGCTTTCCCTTGCAAAGACCAGGCTGGAATCTCCATTCCTCATGTGCTGTGAGGCTGCCTGTGTGCGTGAGCATCCTGGCAATCCCAATGCTGGCTTCTCACCTCCAGCATCAGCCCAGGATAGGGTGGACATTGAGATGTGACATGCCAAACATAGGGACAAAGCATGTGCTGGTGTCCTCTCCATAAGGGCTGAGTTACAGCACAATACCCATTGTTAAGAGTGATGGTGAAAGAAACTGATATCCCTGAGCTGGAAAACTGATGGGTTTTATCTAGAATTAACCAAGCAGCTCAATGGAGCATCCTCTGTGTGAGGGGAAAGAGCTGATGCAGCTCGACCCCTCTCCATCACGGGAGGAGATGAGCTGTCCCCAGGGAGCCACTTCCCCAGCAGCCCAAGCAAGTATCTCCAGCTGGAACTGTGTATCCTGGCCCCTGGCTAAGCGGGGCTGGGGGCAGCAGGAGCTGCAGGTCAGGGTCTCCAGAGACCCTGTCCCATGGCCACATGTCCTGCTGGGAGCCACCATCAGCTGCAGAGCCTGGGTTAGGAGCCGTGCAGGGCACAGTGTGCAGATGTTGGCATTTGCTTTAAAGCACTGCGTTTGCCAGGCAGAGCCCAGGCATGCAATTTTCATTACATGATATCAACATTTAGCTCTAGCGCTGGCAATGTCAACCCTAATTATTTTCAAGAAGTCTTGAGGGCTGCAGGGATAAATCAATATAAATAACATGTTCATAAACTCTGAATCGTGTTCCTAACAGCATTATGACTTTAATTTGAATCTCAGGAAGAAGGAGCTTGTATCAGGTGTCCCCCTCCCTTCTTCTTTCATTTATTAATCTTCACTGTCTGTCTGGCCTCATCCCCCACATCCTATGAAGGAGGATGCTCAAACAGGGCGAGGAGCTCAAAGCTGGGACGGCTCCATGGGTTTCAGCAGCAAAGAGGAGTGGTTGACCTGCCAGTCCCACCTAGCATGGGAGCAATGGGCAGCATCCAGCACATTCAGGGCTGTGATGCTCTTTCCTGTCACTGGGCAGCCTCATCCTCCTCATCATCCTCCTCCTCATCCCCACAGGCTGCAGCACCGGGGCTCTCGCCTCCCCCGCCTGCAGTGCAGATGGCCCAGCATATGGGCAGCCTCCCCTCTCGCTCACACCTTGTAAGCAGATTCTGTCAGGTTTAAAGAGGAAAAGCTTAATTAAGCAGTTGTGTGTGTACAATTATGTCCTTAATTATCTCCCCGTTTCACTTCTTTGTTGTTTCATGTTTGCAGGAAGTTTGGTAACAATCAGAGGCAACCATTCCCTGGAGCAGCAGCTTTGCTTTCTTCTCTCTTGCTCTTCCCCTCCTGCCTCATTGTAGGGACTTTGCTCTGGACTGAAGGGAGCTGCAGGAAGCCCCTGCCTAATTCACCCCTGCAATTACCCCACTCCACCCTATTGCCCAGCTTGGGCCCCTTCTCCACCCCACAGCATCAACCCCAGGGACATCTTAGGGTCCCTCGGCCACCTTCTGGTTCCCAGGAGCCTCCCTTCACACAAGAGGTAGCAAAAGCAACCGGCTTAATTTGTGATGGTGCTTTTCTTTTATGCGAGGAGCCCTAAAGAGCCATAAACATCCGGAGTTCCAAATGGGAGCTGGGGGGATCTTTATTGTTTGGAAGCCCTCGAAATTCTGCCGTGTTTATGAAGCCTTTATTAAGAACAACCCCAAACTCCCGCTTCTCTAATGGAGCGTATTTCCACACGCACATGCTGCTTTTAATGCGCGGCTCTATTTACATCCCCATCAGTTAATTTTTATTTACCTTTTAGTGAAAACCATCTTCAGCCTTAATTCCCCGGCCCGTATGTGCATTGAAATCCGAATTGGACCTAACAATCAGCCGTATATTTAACGTGCCGTTACATTCTCAGCTCTGCTTTCACAGCTTTCACACCAGTCAGCTTAAAATACAGCAGCGATGCCCCTCTCCTCAGCGCATGGGCAGCGAGAATGAATCTTCATGAGGCTGAAAGATGTCAAGGGCTGGGAATGCATCCAGAGAGAGCAACAGGAATGATGGGAGGGCCCTGTGGGGAGTTAAGCAGCAGGGAGGGAGGCAGATGGGGAAGTCGGGGTCTTTGGGAAGAGGTAGGACAAGTGAGCGTGGAGCAAAGCTCAACCTCACCACATCCCTCCAACCCCCGCGCTCTCTCCCAGCCCCAAGAAAAGGCTGATCCAAGTCTGGAGTTGCAAACCAGAGGATGGAGTGGGCCATCCCTGTGCCCCAGGCTGAGGGATGCAGAAGAAGATGGGGACTACTTGGACTTCCCTGTTGCCAAATTTCCATGGTACTCTGCCCATCCTCAGAGCCCAGAGGCACATCAGCATCTGTGTGTGTCTGCTGCTCTCCGTGCTGACCCCAGGGCAGAGCATCCCATCTCCGAAAGGTGCTGGGAGCAGCTCCTGTCCCCTGCCCTGATCTGCTCCTTCCCTGCCACTGCTGGAGGAACTGCAGCGATGGAGCCTGGATCCTGCCGGCGCTGGTGAGCAGGGCCGGTACCCGCGTGAGCAGCGCTTGATGTTGAAGGGAAGATGAGGAGATGAGTGGATCACAGTCTGTAATTAAACACCCAGGGAGGAGGTCTGTGAAGCCGGAGAAGCCTTTTATCCTGCAGTCAAAGCGTAGCTTCCCCAGGGATGCGAGGAAGGCGCCAGTGCTTGGAAGCTTCCACTGAGAGCCTCTGAGCAAGGATCTGGTGGCATCGGGATTAACACAGCAAAGAACACGCTGCTCCTACCCAGCCCTCACATCCTGCAAGGGCAGCTCAGGATGCAGGAGATGCTCATGGCTGGAGCACAGGGTGATAAATGCGTTTGTACCCCAAACCAGGTCCCCAGGGATGACAAGGAGCTGAATTCAGGGGAGCCAGGGCTTGTGTGGTCCTGCCTCTTGCCTTCCCTCCAGGCATCACTGTGCTCCTCAGCCCAGCCCGCTGCAGGGATCAAACCAGCAGCAGAAAGCAAATGCAATATTTTAAAGTCCTTCCCAGCGTAACAATCTCGGGTCCTATTAATAACGCTTGTAAGAGGGAGCTCTTGACTAGATATGATTTTTATCTTGACGGCGTCCCTTTAGATCATTTTTATCCCCACAAAGTTTGCAAGAAGCATATTTTCTGTGCACCATTTATCTTGCCAGATGCCCACAACCCCTGTTTATCACCTGCTCTCTCTTGCATGGGACTGATCCCCCCCTCCACCCCTCCCTTGTGATGCTGTTCTTCCTTCCCTCCCTCTGCCACACTGTGGAGATGATGCAGGTTTGATCAGCAGCTGAGTTCACCACCACAGCAGCATCACTGCTGTCTCCAACAGCATCCTCACTGTGGCAGATGGACGAAGGCGCATGAAAACCTTGGGGCAGGGAAGGCAGTGCCAGGCATCAGGAGGGGTGGCAGGGCCATTCCTGCTGTCACATCCATCACTTGCTTGGAAAGAGAACCTTTTTAAGGGGACAGCTACAGAGAAAGGAGCAGATTCTTTAACACAACCTAAAACCCACTAATTCTGCTTTCAGACAGCCCATGCTACTCCCTTGCTGGGGCTGAACTCACTCCAGTGCACAGGCAGGCAATGAGGGTGAAGATGCCAATTGGAACAGGGCTTGGGATGCAGGAGGTGGAGGTGTAGCACTGGGACCTTCATGTTTTCAATGCCTAAGAGAAGAGTGTTAGAGCAGAAGGTGGAGCAGAGCGGGTGAAAGCAATGGGCTGCAGTTTGTCATTTAATGGGAGCACCGCACTGAACAAAAAGCAGGCAAGAGCTGGGAGTAATAAAACATTCCAGAACTGGATTAGGAAGGGACACGTGGGGAAGGGAGAGCACTGTCCTGCACATCGGGATGAAGCCTGCTCCTCCCAGTGGCACCGTGTGCTTTATGGGCTGAGGCTGCACTGCCATCCCACTGTGGGCATGTTTCTGCTCCTGGTGCATGGTTAGAGCCAAGCACTCCAGCTCCCCTTGTTTCCAAAGGCTTCCAAGACCTGTTTAAAGGAGCACCTGCTACCAGGACCTGGTTAATGGCTCATTTGCAGAATACTCGAGGCTCTTCTATGCTTAATAGGTTTTGCATGAGCAGAGGAGGGGATCCAGGAGCATCCCAGGTGCAGCAGCACCGCAGGCTATCTGTCCTCATGAGGATTTGCCTTTGCCCCATCACGCAGCACATTCCTAATAGGAATTCTTGGTGAAAGATGGGAGTCCCCTATCCCAGCCCAATAAGAGTGTTTGCATCGCCAAGCACAAGCGACCTGCCATTACCTGCACTGGGGCAATGGGAGTTTGGGGTGATGCAGTCACAGGTTCCATCTAATCCCATTCATCCTGCCACTAACCCACCCATGGGGGTGCCCACTGGTTAGCAGGAGGCTTTGCAGCATGGCCAGCCTGTGAGCGCCGTGCAGCAGCACCGTGCTGGGCAGACAGCACCAATGGGAAAGGTCCAGTGACCACCACAATGCAGAGGGCATCAGCACTGGTGGACTTGGTCCTACAAAGGATGATGCCTTCAAACTCCACCATACAGAGCCGCAGGCAGCAGAGAATCCTGCAGAGCCCGTGTCCAGCCATGCCAGGGGCCCGCACAAGCTGCTGTGCTGGAGTCGCATCCTTTGGGAAGGACAAGAAAGCGCTCAAAAGCCGAAAGAGTGCGCAGAGGGAAACCCCCTTCTTGGAAAATGGGTCCTGGCGGTGCGGGCAGGGACTTGCCCACGGCATGGGAATGGCTCCTTTTGCAGGAAGTTTTTCCATGCCAAGGTGTGGGCAGGAGGCACCTCCCCGCTGTCAGCAGCGCCGCGGGCTCCTGGCAGTGGGTAATTAAAGCCTTTTATTCGGTGCCTGGAGGCACGGAGGCATCAAGGGCTCTTATCAAAGAAGAAATCCAGCGGGGCTGGCTTGTGCAGGGGGGAGGGAAGAGATGCCGGAGCTGCCGGTGCCGGTTTAAAGGGTTTTGGCTTCATTCTCCCCCCCTAACTCTTTAAATCCACCTTGTGAGCAGCTAATCCACCTTCACACATCGCTCCGCAGCGCTCAGCGAGGCAGGGGCCAACTCCTGCTGCAGCCAGGGCCAGCGCAAGGGGTCTATGCCGCCGGCAGTTGGTCCTCACCCTCCTCTCCGACCCTGGATCAGGGTTTTGGTTCAAAGACCACACGGCTCTATGTGACAAAGGGCATTTCCCGCACTCACTCCAAACACGCACCCTGCATGTGATGGTGACCCCGGGGTTCCTTTACTCATCTCTGCCGTGGCATCCAGAGACACTCGGATGCCTCTGCACAATGCAATGGACAACAGCAGCAGCTCGAGATGGGCATCCCCAGCCTGGGCCTGGTGACCTGCAAGGTGATAGTGCCAGGCTGGGGCTCAGCGGCCCTTTCTGGGAAGCAGAGGGACCGCAGGGGGACGTGAACAGAGCCCCAAGGTGGAGTGAATTTTCCAGCTCTTATATGAGGAAGGATCATAATGTCATTTATCATCTTTAAAGATACGCAGAGTTGGCAAGAGAATGAATTCTTCTTCATAATCCAGTTCCCAGGATATTTTTACTGTGCATCATAAATTATAATACCTTTTTATTTTTGCTTTATAGCCTGTCCCTTGCCAATTCTGGTGATCTACGTCCTCATTCCCTCCCCAGTGCTTTAGGAACAGTCCCTGCCTGTCTCCCTCCTCCTCCCATCAGCTCCCCAGTCTCTCCCCTTCCACCATCTCTTTTCCCCCTTACCCACCCATGCACTGCACTGAGATGGGGCTGGACCAGCCCAGCTGGAAGGTGCTCAGGGGTATTTCCCCTGGCTCCATTCTATGCAAACCCCATTCCCATTAAAGCTGTTTGCAAGGCCACGCCGGGTGTGCAGCCTCCCTGCAAGACAGGGTACAGCGAAACAGAGACGTTTTTAGCGGCCTCAGCATCCCTCCAGCTCTTACAGCCTCGCGGTGGAAAATCAATCCTAAAGCAGAAGAAAGAGGGAGGAGAGGTGAGTATTTATCCCTGAGAAATATGGAGATTTGCCACGACGAGGCTGGCTAAGAACATTACATTCAACATGCTAAGCCGGGGAGTTTGAGCAGGTTTATTCAGGGCTCAGGCATTAGGCTCCCGATCAGGAGAGAGGCTTTAAGCGTGTCAGGGATTTACAGGCAACAAGAGAAGAAAACAGCCAGCTCCTTGGGAATAGCCCAGCAAGGCTGTCACCTCGGACAGGACTGTATTGGCTTTGTGCTGTAAGATGTGTAAGGGCAGTAACTGCCTTTTGAGGCCAATGAGGGCTGTCTAGGACTAAGGCAAAAACTCCCAATCACATTTTCCATCCTTTCTCATAGGAATCTGTAGCTGAGCTAAGTGCCTGGCAATGGGAAGTCGCCTGCAGAGACTTCCTGGATGCACCTCCATGCCCTTAAAGCCAGCCTGTGGGATGAGCAGGGAGGAATAGGAGCGGCTCAATGTGTGGCTATAGGCAGCTGGCAGCAAGTCAGAACGGCGCTTGGCTTCCATCCTTCCCCGCCACATCTGGGGCTCTGCTGAGCAAAACTAAAGTATGGGAGCAGGTTAACAGCCAGGAAAATGATTGCTAACAACATGACCAGGGGCTTGTTCCGTCGCTTTTTATTGGAGCCTGAGTGATTACTTGTAGGTAGTTAAAAGGCAGGAGCTGTGTGTTATTGCAGGGATGCTCGGGAGCGATGGGACCTCATTAACCAGCAGCTCTTGCTCACTGCGGGACAGTTCCCAGGGGCTGTGCTGCAAGTGCAGAGGCACTCAGCAGAGCAGAATGAAGCCGTGTGTGGAGGTAGCGGAGCACTTGGCATGGAGCAGGCCAGGAAGGAGCCTGTTACTCTGTGAGTGATGGTCTTGGGGCAGGGAAGGGAAAGGGAGCACACGAGAGGGTTGTTGGTATCTGCCAGTGGGGTTTGGTGAAGCAAATGTGTCATCTCAGTGCTGATCCCCGTGCATCAGCATCAGTGTACACGGGGCTCAGGGGCTGCCTCTGAATGCAGCCACTTCTGGGGTGTCTCAGTTCATGATGGGCCTATAGAGTTGGAGGCCAGAAAAAATGGCCCTGAGCATGCCCTGGGGCATTTCTAAGCAGATAGAGACAGGCCAAGGCCTGTGGTGCCTGAGGATGTCGGGGGATGAAGGCTGTGGGGCTGCCACAAGCAGCCAGCCCTGTGAGATGAGCACGGCAGGAGAGGGGTGGGTGGGAACAGGGCAGCAGTGACAAATGAGTTTAATTCCTTGGCAGACACCGATGAGAGGGGGTGATTAATGGGAAGAGCACCTCGCCGCAGCCTCAGGAGCTCAGGGAGCTATGCTGGCAGAGGATGGAGCAGCAGGGACCCATGCTTGTAGGCAGTGGGCTGGGAACTGAGTTAGAGACCAGCCTCAGGCCTGGGGGACGTTTGATGACAACCACACACAAAAATCCATCTCCCTCCTGCCCACACTGTCCCTCTGACCACCTCCCGGGTCTGGAGCACAGGCAGGATAAGGCCCCTCAATCATTTCTCCTGTCCTCTTCTCTCCCTCTTACTCCATCACATGCCTGGGGCTGGTGCATGCTTTCTCCTGCTCCCAGGGGAGATGCCAGCCATGGGATAAAGCCACCCCACACTGTGGGAAGGGCCTGTTCCCATTGCTGGCCAGCTCTGTAGCTGAAGGTGAGCAGCTGAAAGAGCAGCAGAAGATATGGGAGGTAGAGCATTTCCTGTGGGTAGCTGTGCAGAGGGCCATAAAGAGCCTGATGAACACTGCGATCATCAGCCACTATTTCACAGCAATAATAAACCAGTGGTGTTGAGTGGCCTCTCGCTGTAGCCATGGCCATGTTTGCATAAGTGAGCAACAAGGAAACCTCTGTGCAACAGCTCTGCATCACCAAGAGGTATCTGGGGAAAGTCCTGTCCCCAAAACCCACGGCAGAGCACTCAGCCCTTGGATGTTCTCTCTGCATGGAGCAACACATCCAGCCTAGAGAGGGAAAGAGCAATGTTTGGAACCAAGTTTTTAGAGCAATAAACTTGGTTCTTGCTAATTCAGCTGAAAGCCAACAGCAGCTGAAGACCATGGGAGCAGGGACTGTAGGGAGCAATAGAGACTTAGACCAAGACTGGATTTGACCCTGCAGGAGGGATCCAGGAGACGCTTGTCAGGATGTGGCTCTGCCACTGCAGCACAGCCCAGGCACAGCAGCAAAAGCATCAGACTGAGCAGTGAATCACTGCAGCAATTCACACCCTGGCACCTACAGCCAGCTCCAACCAGCAGCCTGCAGCACGTCCCTGCCCATCGGCACCCATCTGCAGAGCCAGAATTGGAGCACAGCCCTTGCCTCTGCAGCAGGACAGGCTGCAGTGTGCCCATCACCTTCCTCCTGCCCAGGGCTCCAGCATCCACCTGCCTTCGGCCCCATCCAGCCCTGCCTCTGCCTTCGAGACTGGTGCAGAACTGAGAGCTGGTCAGCCTTGCCTGGGGTATCCACACTGAAGGGTTTGCACTTCCCAGGGGCACAGTGATGCCATCAGCACTGGCTCAGCACCAGAGGAGCACAGGCAGCCTGGTTGGGTACCAGTGGGGCCATCCCCATTCCCATCCGGGGTGCTGGTACCCCCTGATCCCCCTGGCACATTACTCACTCTCAGCCTTGGTCTGACTCCAGCTGGATCCTCCAGTGGACCGGCCTGGGGGGAGCTGGTACTCGCTTCCTCCCTGTGATCCTGCTGCCGGACACAGATGTGCCAGAGAGCACGTGTGTGACTTCCATATTGATTGCATCCAGTGTGCACATACAACATCCAAGAAGCTCCATAATGTAACGCAAATGTGGACAAATCTGCAGGGATGCAGCCCAAGGATCAGGTCATGCCATGCCTGGCTGGGCCGGCTGTGAGTGAGCACAGGACCATGCCAGAGCACGGCTCCTCCACTTATGCAGTCACACGTGTCAATGAGGACATGGCTGGACACACGTGTTGCTGTCACACACACGGTGAGCCCAGGAAGCACAGACACATCTGCAGCCACCAATGCAGCTCCTGGCAGCCCTGAGTCTCTGCAGAGCCTCTGAGCAGCTCCACTCCCACTGAGCCCGGCCTCCTCATTAGTATCTACTGGCTGAATTATTTATTGCAAACAGATGTTAGAGTTTAAAGAGTGTTAAGAGGATATCCTTGGCTAATCAATTTGGTTTTAACTAGTTTATGTATTTATTACAAACAGAGTTTGTGCTTCAGCTGCCAGTTTAAATTATCCTTCATTCATCACAGCGCTGCTTCAATGCTTGCGCCGCATCCCTGGGGACCACGAGTGAGCCACAGCTCTGGAGGTGCTGGCCAGGGAGGGGGCTCACTTATTCCCTCTTGCTTCCAAACACTACATAAGATGCAGACCAAACTCCCCAGCAATGAGCTTTGCCTCTGTGGCAGCAGAGCCACAACCAGGCCAGGCTGGAGGCGCTGGTCTGATGGTGAAGGTGGATGGGAGAGGAGGGAGATGCTGGTAACAGGTAGAAGGGCTCCAGACCACACAAGAAGGAGGGGGAGATGGACTGGGAATGTCTCCATCTCCCCTGTCCTTGCAGCTCTCCCCAGAACCATTTGGGCCAGCGCTTTGATGTACCACCCTCAAGCACCCGGTACCACTATGGGAGCGCTCCAGGATGTTCCCAGTTCACATCACTGGGAAGCAGACCCGTAACATCCCTGAAGGTAATTTAGGATGAGACCAAGCAAAAGCTGAGACAAATTAAGTGGGTGCAGTTTGTGCACCAGAATTGCCATACACAAGCATGATACCATGAACCCGACGTGGTCTCCAATCTCTTTAAGAGCAACTCGGAAAGCACAGCCCATGTCCCACCGGACATCACCGACCAGCACAAACCAGCAACAGAAGCTTTGCCACTCACTGCCAGCACAAATACCCCAGGTAATGCCAAGGAATCTCCCATTCAGTTCATCATCCTCAGAGAAGCACCAGAAACTTAAAGAACCTGTCAGCCACAAGGGACTCAAACAGCATTCCAGCTTCAGCCTGTCACCATTCCCAATAGATACTGGGGGGGAAACAGGAAGGGGAGCTGCTGGAGGAGGAAGAAGATAAATGGTGCCAGGAAGGAGGGAGGGGAAAGAAAGAGATTGGATTAAAAAGAGAGAGGAAGGGGTGAAACTGCACATTGAATACAGCAATTGAAGCCACCCTGAGCTCACCCAATTAAACTGACTGGAGAGAGGAGGGATCCCCCAAAGGATAATTTCCTGGCAAACTGCTCGTTTGTCTCTCTCGGTCTCCAGCGCTGGGATGTGTCTGTCGGTGAAGCCAAGGAGCTGAGCCCTAGGGAGAGGAGAGCGAGATGCTGGTCATTTAGCAGGCAAAAGTTCACATTTTCCAAGGGACTGAACGTCATAAAACCCCATCTGATGAGCAGGGCTCGGATGAGGTCCTGCTCCTATGTTTGCGGCCCAAGCAGAAGCCATCCCCTCCCAGGGAGCAGCAGAGAGGTGTCCCAAGGCCCAGACAAACAGCGAGTGCTGCCGGCCATCCCCCTGCACACTGCTCCTCAGGCATCTTCATTCCTCGCACGTGGCCCTGGCCATTCCTCCGTGCTGTCAATAAAGCCAGAGGCGAACAAGGACCTGGAGATTTACTGCTGTTCAGCACCACGGGCCATGCTGGTGCTTAAGCCCTGGAGTTATGGGAATCAGTGGAGTGCTGTAATACCTGGCTAGACACAGATGAGCAGCAGCCATGACAAATAGCCCTGGCTCAGGAAGTGCCCAGGGAGTTGAAGGAGATGCAGAACCTCTGAGCACCCAGAGACAAAGCCCAAACCATGGACCAAAAGGAGGAGACAGAGCTCAGAGAAGCAGCTTCAGCTCTAAGAAACCCCAAAACAACCCATAAACCAGGGGTTGTTTTTAAACCAGACCTGCAAAGCAAGGACCTCATTGCAGGGGGCTGAGGTGCTGGACACCCATGGGATGGGTGGGAGCTGGGTTGGACCCTGAGCCTCACATGGTGCTGGGCAGCTCACCCAGTAGGCAGCCAGCACAGAGATGCCCATGGGGATGCTGACCCCTTCCCAGCCTCCTTCCCTGCCCTTCCAGCGCGCTCCAGCCGCTTTGCCAGCACCGAGTCCTGGGCAGTCAATCAAAGCATCAGCCTGGAAGTGTTAAAGGCCCGTGTCTGTCTTTATTACAGTCACAGCGCTACACCTTGTCACCGCCTGTGCCCTGCTGCTGTGATGCTTTGCGCATGGCTTCACCAGCTGCTGCTGGAGGCCGCAGGGAGCTGATGCTCCTTCGCTGCTCTGGGGCTCTGCTTCTTTGCTGTTAAGCCTTTATTAACACTAACTTTTCTATATTTATCCCCCCCTTTTCGCTTTACAGAGCAGTCGCCCCCTCCACTGCCGGTACCACCTTTATTGACAGCCAAAAAGTGCAGACAACACCAAGCAAGAGAGAGGCTCAGCACTGCGCTGCTGCGGTCCTGACTTAATGTACCTGGGCTTAACTTCGGGACTCAGCCTTGTTGTTGGCATTCACCCTAATCCCATTCCCAGCACTGTGTGCAGGAGCTGGTGGGGCAGGAAAAGGCTGCTCTGCTCTCCAGCAAGAGAGCAGAGGGGGATCTCCATCCCTCGTGATCTGCTCTCCTTCTGCCCCCCAGAAGTGCACAGAGCACAGCCTGGAGCCCTTCCCCTCCTGCTCCCTGGTCATAGTGGAGGAAGAAGCCTTATTCAATCGGCAGCTCAGCCTGGGTGTTTCCAAGGAGCTCAGGGAATAACTAATAAATGTTGGGATGAGCCATGGAAATGTGATTAAAGAAGGATAGGTCCCACCTGAGAGCTCCACAAACACGGGGCATTTCTGCCTTACCTTGATGCAGAAAGATCTTGCAGGCAGCCTGAGCACCCATGGTCCACGATGGTCCAAGGATGGGCACCCACAGCCTGAGGGCACAATGAGAACATGGAAAGAATCTCACTTTTTGGTATTTTCCCCATATTCTACCCCTGTCCCTCCCAGCCTGCACCCGATGGCCGGAGTGGGGCAAACGATACTGCAGGAGACAAATGACCTCAGAAAAATGTAATTGCACAACAGGGCTCTGCTCTTAATAACTGCGTATTTTACTTGTCAATGTGCCTTAATTGAAAATGAGTAGGCGATGCGAGTGCAGTGGAGTTGGCTGGCAAGCCTTTAACGCTATATTAATTGTAGTAATTAGCAGTCACTTTATGTTGGAGTCATCTATAAATAGGGGGTCCATTAGTTTAGCAGAGAGTGTGATTTAAAATGCAAATAAAATCCCAACTTTACATATAAATCACTTCTTTCCTCCTGCCCCCCAAATTCACAGTCCTGAAGGGGCTGTGACGCTGCTCTGGGTGAGCTTCAGTGAGTTTGCCCTTAGGGAAAGAAGGGGTTTGGGTGTTTTCCATCGCAGCAGCAGCAGGGATGGTCCCAGCAGCCCAAGGCAGAGGGGTTGGCCCCTAGCAGTGACTTTGCTCAGTGCTGTGGACCTTTGCCAGGCTCTGGGTGATGGGCAGCATCTCAATCCGCACCTCAGCACTCGCTGCCCTGCACCTCGGGCTGCCCAAGGTCCTGGATAAATCCTAGGAGCCAGACCACATCCTGAGGAAGCAGACCACAAAGCCAAGGGTTCCGTGTCTCTGCCCTGGAGCGGGAGGAATGCTGCAGGGATCACCTTTAGGGGATTAAAAGCACTCAACAGCTGTAAAGACACAGGAAAAGGGAATGGAAGCACCGGGAAAAGCGTGACATGCGGGTCCCATTGCACCCAGGAGCTCACAGCCCATTAATGACATGCTCCACTTACTTGATTGTTACCAAAGGAAGGACAAGTGAGAGAGAAAGAAGGAATGTTATTTTATTAACACAAAATCCCATTAAATCACAGCCTATGGTACCAGGGACAAAGTAACGCACGCGAATGACATCCTGGCTCCAAATATCCCAAGGAGCAGAGCTATTGCAATTGAAAAAACCCTTTTCATTGCTGCCCCATCCTTGATTTACAAGAGGTTACCTGTTCCCCCGCTGGCTCGGCTCCTGCCTGCTGCTGGGGTGCGGATCTATTCCTGCACAGCACTTCTGGAGCAAGAAAGAAACAGCGATCCTGGGGAGAATGAAAGGAGGGAAAGGAAAGGCAAAGGAGATGAGATCTCTCTGTCTGTCACAGGAGCAGCTCCATTCAGGTGCTGTAAAAGGCCCCAGCGCATTCTCATTGGAGATACATTTTTATTAACTCTTCACAGAACATTTCACCCATTCAATAATTTATCTGCCTCAAAAGTGACTGTATCACATGGGTGGGAGCGGGGAAAGGAGCCGCCAGCTCACTGCAGGCCCTTACAGTGACATCCTCCCGATTACGGCTTTAGCTTCAAGCATGTTCCCTCCTGCCAGCACTAGGGAAGGAGCTGCAGTGCCAGGGTTAAGGAAAGGAGAGGCCGCAGTGACTCACCGGTGATGCCAGGTCAGGACATGGAGGAGATGGGCAAAGTCGCATTGTCACATGGAGCAGCAGCACAGGGAATGGCTGAGTCTGGTAGGACAGGAGGAGACTGCTCAGCTTCAGGTCAGTGAGATGAAAGCATCCTTCTTCATGTGCTCAAACTGTGGAGATATCGGGGACCTCACATCCACCCAACCAGGAGCAGCAGGGGACAAAGACAACAGTGAAGGGAAGGTAGAAGAGCTCACATGGGTGTTTTTGAGCCCTCTAGTGCAGTAGATGGATTCCATTCTGCTGCTTGACAGAGACGGAGGAGTTTTGGCCACTGCTTAGCAAAAAGCTGAATAATCAGAAACCGGCACAGGGGACTGAGGTCCAATTCTGCCCCAGTGTGTCCAGCCATTCACCCAGGTCCCACTGTCAGTGCTGTGAGGTCCTGCTGGCTCCCCAGGGAAGGACCCGGCTGGTGCACATGGATGGTGCATCAGGCACAGGGAACCCTCAGCACCTCCAGCTCTCCGGTTCAGCTCTGCCTGGAGCCATGAAACACCATAACTCAGCTATCCTGGGGCTCGGCTGCCTGGCTCTGCGCCCTCCTTAGACCACCTCAAACCACGGGGGACCCCCTTTACATGTGTGGGGTGATGCCACCTACCTCTGGCTTGTGGGAGATGAGGAGCAAAGCCCTCGAGCCGTTGGAGCTGGGCTGCTGGCCCTTGGAGACCAGCATCTCTTCTCAGGATCTTGCTAAGCCTAGAGAAAAAAGCTAGAGAGCATTTCCTGTGGTTTTCTCGCGCACACAGCAGTGATTTGCCTTCAAACGCTTTCCTCTGGCTCCCGCTCCAGCCATGTCCGTGGGATGAATGCTGTTTGGAGCGCTCCTCAGGAAGGCCAGAGGGAAGCTCAGTGTTTGTTTATCCATCACAGCTGCTTTGCCTCTGGCAGCCAGCTGGAATCATCCCATGGTGAAGAGGTGGGAGGAAACAATCGACAGAGAAAACGTTTGGGTTTTCCCCCCAAATCTCCCCCAGACTCAGGGCTCAGCAGACACATGAATACTCAAAGCAGACAACGAGTCTGCTGCTGCGTAATGCCTTTTCTATAGGAGAAACCTGGGATTTACGTTGCTAAAACCACCCTCAGGTGCGAGTCCTTCAAGACAGCGAGGCTTTCCCTGACCCTTTGCAAATGTTCCCTTGCCAAGGCCCAAAGGAAGGGAGCGATGGCTCCGTGAGTGGAGGGAGCTGTGCTTCGAGTGCTGCCCCTCAACAGCATGCTTATCATAAGAGGGACAGGGGGAAAAAAAGATGAAATGACATAAAAATAAATACAGAAGCGGCTGTGGCATGGAAGGCAAAACAGGATTGATCTTTTGCTTGGCTTACTCTGTAAATTGCTTCTCCACTGCCCGTTTATGCACATTAATTGAACGTCTGACCTGGCTGCAGGTCTGTTTAAATCCTCAATCAATCCCCTTTTGGATGACTGCTAGATCAATAGGGTGGTAATTTAATAAAGGACATTTTCAGTTGGCTTTTATAAGCCACCTATGGGATTTAATTCTTCCTTATTCTTCAAGAAGAGGCAGTGGGAGAGGAGCACCGGGGGTCAAACCATGGTCCAGAGCTTTCTCCTCCAGCAGCATCCTTTCCAGACAAGGCTTATGCTGAACTTCTCAACTCATCTACTCACTCTTCATCCCTCTCGAGACCTGGCACAGCCACCTCTGATCAACACAACAGCGCTGCTGTGACACTGCCTCTGTCAGGGCCCATCTCATCCTCTCCCTCACCATTTGACGGCCCTGCTGGGACATGTGAGAGCACCCTCATCTGTCCACAGGCTTCAGTCCTGCCCTCAACGTTTGCCCTACAGGGATCGGTCATCCAGCATCTTCAGAGATCCCAGGGCAAGGTAAGCCTCAAGCCGGTGCATGGAAGCACTCTCCATCTCCCTGGCTGAAGAAGCTGCCAAGTTCAAGGCAACTGATGATGCCTCAGGTTGCCTGTCCCTTGCAAGAGGCTCTTCCAAGGTAAGAGGCATGTCCCTGATGATGTTGAATTGCCAGGTTGAAAAACCAGAGGCAGAAGAGCTCTACTAAAAGCTACTTTGGATTCGTGAAGTATGTACTACATTAAGGCTTCACCCAGCAGGAATTAACATCTTCCTGCCTCCTCCAACCCCTTTGCTCTTGTGCTGCTTTGTTTCAGCCCAGAACTAGTCCCAGTGCTGGAGTGTCTGCCTGGCCTTTGTCGTGCTTAAGCCTCCTGCTCCATTTAATGCCATTCCTTCTTCCCAGCACCGGCGTCGTTCAGCAATGAGAGCAATTCCCCTGCTCTGCAGCACGCCCTCGCACCAGCACGACCAGATTCCCCTTCCCCTGCCTCCATCTCCAGTCTGTCCATGTTTAATTTCCTCTAATCGCTTTCTTCGCAGCCATCCTCTCTAAACCCTTTATCTTCCTCCAGGCTGCAATTCCCTCCCTTTGCTGCTTCTCCGTTTCCTTTCTATGATGCTCTGCCCGCAGCCATCGGCATTACCAGGTTTAACCAGTGCTGTGCTGGGAGAAAGGATCATGTCCCTGCCTTCCTGCTCAGGTACCCCTGGCCACACATCCCGGGATGGCCTTCCCCTGCTAACAACTGTTCATCCCAGAGGCCATGGCAGAGCCAGCTCTGCCCGTGTTGCTCCTGTCCAGTGCCACTCAATCATTTTTGTCACTGATGTGTGGCTTTTAGATGATGCCCTTGCTTCCTGGTTTCATGCATCCCTGTGCTGCACTGGGCTCCTTGCACAGCTTTGCTGGACCATGTGCATGCAGCAGAGCTTTCCCCAAGTCCAGTTTGCTCCAACCCTTAGGCTCAATCATGGGGCAAGTGGGATGACAGATAGGGAGACGTGGCTCCTTCCTCCTCATCTTGCTGGGCTGGTCTCTTGGAGGAATCTGCTTGATGCCAATACCACTGGAAAACCCTGGACTCGATGGGCACCAAGATGTGAGCGCTCCACCAAAACCCTCTGTGCTATTTGGCTGCAAACCACTCCATGTTTGTTGCTCCACAAGCCCTCAGCAGCATGCAGGGAGCTGACACAGCACCCGATGGCATCCCTGCTGCAGCACAGGCCCAAAGGCTGCTCCTCGAGAGTGGCTGTGGCCAAGCTCCCTCCCCTCTGCAGCCTCATGTTGCAGGAGAGAAACCAGAGGAGCCTAAATCTATAAATAAAAGACATGAATTAAACATGACTCTTGCATTTTCAAGGGTCAAATGGATACTCGGTCACTTAGCAATATCGTCTGCTCCCACAGGGGAAGAAAGGGGGGATAACAATAAGTGCTCATCATTACTTGTTGTTTATCAAGAGGCGTTTTGAAGGACCAAATCTCACCCCTGCTGCAAGCGTGGGAGCAAAACTCAATCCCACGCATGGCTCCTCCTAAACACACGAATCCCCTCTGCAAAAGGCAGGTGATGACTGTCCCCCTTTTAAAGCTGAGCACACATGTTCACAAAGATAGATTAATGTGACATGCTTTGGCAAAGGCAGGGACAAAGCCCAGCCTCCTGCTCTCCAGGCAGGGAGATAACAAGACTCACACGTCTCCTAGGACAGCAGTGAATCCTCCTTCATCTGGTAGCAAATGTGCCCTGTGATGGCAATCCCCAAATTCCAGGTGGGAATTTTCTGGAACGTCTTATAAACTCCCTAATTTATCCCTGCC
This sequence comes from Psittacus erithacus, assembly GCA_009867235.2. Taxonomy (NCBI): domain Eukaryota; kingdom Metazoa; phylum Chordata; class Aves; order Psittaciformes; family Psittacidae; genus Psittacus; species Psittacus erithacus. The sequence goes on from WYDI02022323.1 coordinate 95,110, forward strand.
TAAACCAGCCTCGCGGCGCACTGCAATGCAGGTGTTGCTGGTGGAAGCTGGGAGAGCCACAAACAGCACTGCTTTCATGCTCCCCAAATACCAATTGCCAGTCTTATCAGGGAGCACAGGAGAGAAATGAACAGCAATGGATCACAGGTGCCAACCGCTTTTCTGCTCCACTGCAATAGCTACAAGTCACAGCCGGATTTGTCATTTCCAGGCTGGTAATAGATGAGAAGGGACCCAAGCCGAGCTTCTGACGCCCGAGACTCTCCCTATCTTGCTGGAACAAAATAACTTCCCACAACCCCAATCCAAGCTCATCAGTGGAGAATGAAGCCATAAAAGTCAGACCTGCACATCCAGCCTCGTGTTCCCGGTGCTTGTATTTCAGGAGCGACTCAAGCACAAGAAACTCCTTGCTGTGATGCTCAGACTCACCTGGATCGAGCTGAGCTGGGGGCTCCTGAAAGCCAAGAGTGCTTCCAGCTCCAGTGCCCATCACCAGCTACAATTGCACCAGTGATGTGTCCTAATTGGTTTTAACACGCAGGCGAGGTTGGATAACTCAGGGAACCACCTCTTTATCTGCTCACAGGGCTGCTTTATCCATACGACACTCCCTGTGTAGCAGAAATTTCATGTAACATCATGTTTCCTTTGGGTTAATTTACTTACAGGTGTCTGATTAAATTCCTGGTCTCCTTAATTGGCCCCACTGTTAATACCAGCTTGCACTCTTCTGCTACTCCAAGCTGCCAATTCCTTCTCCTTCGCCTGCCAAAAACATCCCAGTGCCAGAGATGTCCTGTGGAAGGTGAGACCCCCCCTGTGGTGTGTGCGATGGATCAGCGGCGACCTGAGATTGAAGCCGTAATTGAGAACAGCAAAGGCACCACAAGATGTTTCCCCCAAACACAGCCTGATGCCTCTGGAGCCTCGCGCTGCATCAGGCTCGGGGCCGCACCGGGATGTGGTCCAGAGGCTGGGGTCTCACCTGTACTTGTAAAGGAATAAACACACTGCTGAGGTGGAGATCATCAAGAGCAAGGTGCACCATGCAGCATCTCCTCTGCCAGGGTACCAGGTACCAGCCCGGCCTGACAGATGCTGTGAGCAAAGCCTGCAGGCACATGGAGCTTTTCCAGTCCCAGTCTCCTGACAAGACCTTTAGAGTGAGCAGCACTGTCAACAAATGTATTTAAATTACAAAGCAAAACCCAACAAGCCAAACCCAAACCTGATGTTCTCTTAAATTGGGAAATAAATTAATCACACAGAAGACAGAATGAAAAATTATTAAAATCTACATAGTCTTCCATGTTTTCCTCCCTAAATTAGGAGGCTGGGTGCCTCGCTGGTGTAAATCTCCTTTAAATGGCATTCATGTTAATGATCCTGCCCTGATTTACACCACTGGAGGAATAAGTTTCCTCGGTGCCTGGGTCTCCCAGCACATCTGTCCTTTGAGAATCAATAAATAAAACCTGAAAATAATATTCATCCACCATTTATTCTGTTTAATTATTTAAACTCCAGTTTCAAGAAATAATAAAGGAGTAATAAAGAAGAGATTTACCATCCACCGCAATTGCTAGAAGCGTCCCATGTTATTTCCTCCTTCACTTTTTAATCTCTCCTTCTTTTTTTTGGCTCACCAAATTGAATCAATTTATTAAAGCTGTTGCAAAACTGGTTTGCTCTGATCTATTGATGGTGATGAAGAGAAATGGGCTGCTCCACTCTCCCGTGTCCCCCAAGTCCCACTCATTAAGAAGGATAACACTTGGCCATCTAGGGAGTAGTTTGCAGCGTGCCTGAATGGTAAAGACTGATTAAAAGCAAGATGTGGCTTTGGGGGGTAAATGATAACTCGTGATGATGAACTGCAAGAAGGATCCGACCAAGAGATACCAGCTCCTAGAAGACAGGCGGCAGAAGATGAATCCCCACAGAAACCTCACTGAGCTTCCACAGTAACTTCAGGGACAGGAGCAGTGTTTGACTCCTGGGTCCACATTTAGTCCACAGCCTCACTAGCAAGCAGGGATGTTACTGTGCACAGCGTTTCCCTGAGGCACTGTACCTGTGTCAGAGCTTGTTCTGGGATACCCACGGCAGTGCTAGTGTGGGAATCTTTACCTGCACAGGACGGGTTTTGGCTTCTGACAAGACACACATGGTAGAACTGCATCCATGCTGGAGCTTTGGAAACTCAAGGACATAAAATCATAGAATAGTTCGGGTTGGAAAGGACCTTAAGATCATCCAGTTCCAACCCCCCTGCCATGGGCAGGGACATCTCACACTAATCCATGTCACCCAAGGCTCTGTCCAACCCGGCCTTGAGCACTGCCAGGGATGGAGCATTCACAACTTTCTTGGGCAACCCATTCCAGTGCCTCACCACCCTCCCAGTGAAGAACTTCTTCCTTAGATCCAGTCTAAACTTCCCCTGTTTCAGTTTGAACCCATTACCCCTTGTCCTATCACTACAGTAAATGGCATTGTCTCCTTGCACAGAGCCACACTAAAGCACTTTATCCCAGAGCACCAGCGCTTGTTGGCACCTCCGGTCACAGCAGCGGCCGGTACCGCTGCCCAGGGGGGTTCCCACCCCAGGGACCAGATAAGACCCCAGCAGCGGCACTGGACAGCCCCACTGAGGAACCCACAGCGCAGCTCCCATCACGCTTCCTGCCTGGCATCACTCCCCAGAGGCAGATGCCCGCGGGACGGCCCCGGCAGCCCCGGCCCCGCTCCCCGCCTCCTCCGCTCCCGACCCGTTTTGCAGTGACTGCTCCTGCTGGGCGCGCTCTGACTCGCACCATATGCTGCGGATCCGAGCACCCACGTGCTGCCGGCTTGGAGAAGCAGGCAGCCAAGTGTCAGCGCTCACCTGCCGCACGAAGCGTTACCATAGCACAGGGAGCACGCAGCGCCCCGCGCCTCCGGCTGCCTGCCCGCGGTCCACCCGGTGGGATGCTCCGACCAAGAGGGATGCCAGGAGCAGGACCGGCTCCCAGGATGCTTTGTGAAGGGGAAAGGCGCCTGTTCCTGCCCCCACTGCCCCCGACCTTGTCAAGGCCCTGTTGAAGCTCAGCATCTTTCCATGGGAAAAGATGGAATACCAGGGGGGCTGCATTTCCCAGACCAGAAAGGCGGAGTTTGGAGTCCTGGTCTCCATGGAGGTGTTTGCTGAAGGGGGAAGCAGAGGCTTTTGGGGCACCCCATTTGCTGCGAGGCAGAATGTGAGGCCTTTCAAGGTTCATCAATCCCACCCCGGGAATCGGCACAAGCACATCACCTCTTACCTCAGAAGCGATTTCACTAAACAGCATCTAAACACAGCTCAAAGGAGCAGCAAAGCAGTCTCAGGTGACAGGTACAAACCAAACCAAGTGAACAAAACCTATCCATACGATCACAGACCCTCATCCCTGAGTCTCAGGGGCTATACACAGAAGCCACAGCCCAGCCACAGGTCTCCTGGTCCAGCACCTTCCATATGGATCACTGCAAGGTCACCTTTCCTCCCACCAGAGCCACAGAAATGAATTAAAAATGAAAAAGATGGGAAATTATTCACCATGGAGATTTTGAGAGCCAGCAATTAATTAATAAAAATAAGTATTGCTAACACCGGGCTTTTATACAGTGCTTGAAATTGCAAATTCCTTTTGAAGCGTGCATTATTAATTGAATCGTTTGCATCCACCGTGGTCCCAATATAGAATTATTTATCCTGATAAATAATTTGTGGAGAAGCATAGGGCTGCATTAGACTTGCAGTAAGATCTTTCCAGTGACTGGACTGAGCCTGCTCACTGCAGAGCATGGTCTCTACAGCCACTTGGTCCCTGCTGTCCCCATAAGGGCAGGTGGTTGATTGCTGTTCCCTGGCACATGGGGACCTCAGCAATGTTCACACAAGGGATGTTTGGCTGGTTTGGGCTTCACTGATCTGCCGGTGGCCCCAAGGCTGGGCTGTGCACCCCATCAAGCACAGCTACCAAACCCCTACAGCAGTGGGTGCTCCTGCAGAGGAAGGTACCCAAACCCTTTCAGAGATGCTCGTGCAACCCCTCTCCCTCTGCCAGTGCTGCCCTGAGCGATGAGGCTGGTTTATGGCTTGAAACATCTGATCCTCCAGCTTCTGTGAGCACAAACAACACTTTTCCATCCCAGGTGCTGTGCGCAGAGATGCTGTGTTTTCGGAGGTGCCAGAGCCTGAAGGCGTTTGAGGGTTAGGGGAGCTTACAGCCAGATGGATGTTTGGACTCTGCCCTTCCACATCCCACTATAGAAGCCCCAAATCCACATCTGTCATCCTCGGACCCTGCAAGACCAGAAGTTGCTGGCAGGAGGATGCTGTCCTGGCTCGCCGCTGGACAGCCAAAGGACAGGCTGGAGGCTGCAGTGGGATCTGCCCTCCCTCAGGCTCCTCCCTGGACAGACCCAGAGCAAAGACAAGAGGTTCTCGACCACCTGAAACTGAACACAGACAGTGAGCTGGTGGGAAAGAGGTGAAATGAAGCCCCTACATGAATTAGCAAAGGTCAGGGCCCACCTCTCTGCACTGGGGGCTCCAGCAAGGACCCAATGCTGCCCAAAGGGGAGGACCTGGCAGCTTTTCCTGCCATAGGCTTTGGAAAACTAATGCTTTCAGCAGCTCCATCCCCTCCGCAGAGGTTCATTTACCAGCAGGGGAGGGAGGAGCCCCGTTGTTTTAATGAAACGTTTTGGCTGGGTGCACAGAAAACGTATTCACCTAATAGACCTATTATTCCTCCTGCAGAGCAGCCCGACTTCCCCATTGTATTTTATCCTTTACTGCATTATAAATGTAGTCTTTTATTCTGCCTTCAAATGCCTGTACAGGAAGGTTTCAGTGGAGGTATGGCACAAGGCATCCGCGTGCGGCACACAGCTCCACCAGGCAGCTCGGGGAGGCACGAGGGATGCATTCACCACCAACCTGCACTTGTTTTCCCCACCTTCCTCCCCCAGAATCCATCCTGGCAGCCTCCCCTCTAATATACCCATCCCTGGGCAGCTCCATGTGACTCCAAGCTGCAGTTAATACTCTCCTGCCGCAAGATGTTCCAGCCTATCTGCCTCTTTGGTGTGTAAATTACAATTGTTCTCTTTGTAAGGGGAAGGGAGATGAAGCTCCCTCTGGTTTCCAGCTTGGAAGGCCTGGCTGAGAACCTACACTGTGCTTTCACCACTGTTTCTCACCCGTTAGACTCACCTATTTTAAAGCAGCCCTCATCAAAAGCGATCACTCACAGGGAATTTCCTCTGCCTCCTGCCCCAGCTTCCAAATGGGGATTCAGGATTCCTGGCTGCAGGCTCCTTGCCTCCACTTCCCACCTCCAAAATAGGGCCACCAACCCAAATCCCAGAGGAGAGGGAACTTGGAGTGAATGCAGACCAGGCCAGGGAGCTGAGTGCTGCACCTCCAGGGCGCTGGAAAGCTGTAGGAAACAAAACAGGCAGGAAAAGGGGATAGTGTTCAGCACCAGCTCTTGCTTTCCCAGAATCACTTCAGCCACCTTCCAGCAATGAAGCTAGGCTTAAATCAATATAGGCCTGTAAAAAGTCTGTTTGCAGGAATTGCACAGTGCCAGCACAGGTATCACTGGGTATTTGCTCTGGACATTAAAAACACAGCTGTGATTGGAAGTTGTTATCCCTCAGCTCCACAGCACCTCAACTAACAGATCAATCATGTCAAAAGAAGGGGGGAAAGCCACTACCCAACAGAATCACAGACTGCAAAGTTACAAACTACCAGGAGGTGACAAGTAATTATAGAACAGGAAAATGTATAGGGAGCTCATTTGGGTGAGCAGCAGCTGATTAACAGTCACAACATTTATTCTCTTTATTTATAGCCTGGCATCGCAGAAAATTGATACGAAACACCCATATACTACGCAGCTGGTGACATGTTCAGCAAATGAAGAGGCTGGGAGGAAATCCACCTGAATTATAATCCACTGTTTCTCAACCTCCCCTTCGCCCTTCTCCCATCCTTTATGGAGGCACAGCATCACTGTGGAATGTCAGCATCCCTCAGCTCAGCAGGACATGGGGCTAGTCAAGCCACATCCTCGTGGCCATCACATGCAGCTCCTTGGCCAGTGACAGAGATATGTAGTCCCTCATCCGGGTTATGCTGTCAGAGATGTGTGTGCTTAGCTGAGCTGAGAACCCTCTTCTGAGCCCATCTCCTTGGGAAGAAGGTGGATGTTAATTGGGGTGGGACTTAGCCCATGATCCTCCCACATAAATACCCTGGCATCTGACAGAGGAAGCAAATCCCTTCCTCCCTGTGCTTTCACCTCATTGAAAAACATTAAACATTAAAATTGACGTTTGAGCTTTTTACCCTTCAATGGATGAACTGCAGCAGCTCATAGCAGGCAGGTTTTGCTCCAGCGCAAAGAGCACGAATGTGCTGTAGCCCATCCTCATGGTACCAGGGGCTGGAGCATCCAAGCCCACACCCCATCGGTCTCTCCCTCTCCAAGCACTCAGATCCATACCCTAGAAGGAGATCTGCCCATTCCCAAAACAAAAGGACTGTGAAAGGCTCCAAATCCCCTAAATCAGCGGTGCTTAAAGGCTGGGCCCGCAGGCAGCCCTCCAGGGATGAAAGGCAGCAGCAGATTTGATGGAACACTGCCTGCAAACCGAAGTGACCACAAGCAAACAGCACCGTGTGGGTGCTCCCCTCTTTGCAGGGGGCTCTGGGCACCCCAAGGGGACAATGCTGAGGGTGGGCACAGGAGGCAGAACACGCAGCACCAAGTAGCTTCAGCTGCATCACCCATCACCTGGAGACCCAGTGAAACAGGGCTCTGCATTGGGAAACGGCTTTTTATAGGAACCTCAGCAGCAGTAAAAATTCATTACATTGGGAGCGGGAGAAGCTTTCCAGCACACTCAGAGCAGAACACGTCCTTCTTGTTTGCCTTCACAAGTGCCATCTCTTTTCAAGATCCTGGGCTCCGTGCTGGAGCTTGAGTGGTTTTAGTACAAAAAGGAGCTGAAAGGAGAAAAGCTTTAAATTTGTTAAAACCTGAATACTTCTATTCATCCAAAACGGGCTTAAAAATTTATAATTTCCTTACATTGTCTGCACTACAAATGATTCCCTCTGCTGCTGTTTCCCCAGAGAGCAGTTCTCCCTGCTTTCATCAAGGTCTGGGCATGTCTGCGCCTACCCAGTGACACTATTAGCCCTCAGTTTGACCAGAATAAGTACAAGCCCCCTCTAACCTTCCCCCTTGGGTTAGGGAAGAGCTCTGAGAGCCCCTTTAAGAGGGATGCTCAGTTATGAAACACGGTTGATCTAAATGCAAATTACTGAGAAAATACAACTTTCTTTATTAAAATGCAAATTGCACTTCAAGCTCCTGCACATCTCCCTGGCTGCTCCGCAGCCACAGCACCAGGATCCCCGGCTGCCTCGGCACAGGGGCCGGGTGCTCACCGGTGCCACTGGGTGACACAGCGCGGATCCAACCCCACCGACAGAGCATCCCCCAGCTCTGTGCTGTGAATCTGCTCCCGCATCATTTCACACGACGTGGAGATTGGCTCTCCCAGACCTGCTCGTTTGGCATAAGGAATTATTGCTTTTCCGTTTCCAGAGACCTTTTGAGATGATGCCAAAAGGTGACCAGGAGAGGTGCCAGGGAAAACAGAGACCCTCACATCTCATAGCACCTCGGGACCAGCACCTTGGGTTTAACTCTGCTGTATGGCAGAGCCACTGAGCACACAATCTACCACTGGAAGACCCCCTAGACTCAAAGCGCAGCGCTTACAAAGGTCAGTGAAGCCATGGGGAGAGTGACCAAGCACTTCAAACACCTAATGTGCATCCTGTAGCAAGCACTGCTCAGGCACCAGAGGGTCTCCAGCCCCACTGGCACCAGATTTCCCCACTGACACACCTTCCATCCACTCACCATGGCTTCAAGCAGAGCCATCACTTTGCCCTTCACCAGGACACTGCGGATGCTGGATTTCTGGGACACTTAGGGACCGAGGCAGAGATTCATTTCCCTGCAACACCCCATCCTTGCAGAGCTGTGTGATGCCGAGCAACTCTCCTGCAGCCCCACAATGCACCGCTGTGCTCAGCTCCTGTAGGAAGTCCTGGCTGTCGTCTTCAACCACCAGCTGGCTCAGGTTGCTGGGACTTATTAAACATAGCAGGGACTGGAAGAGGCCCAAAGTGGCTCATTCTTTCCAGTAAACCCATTCCCTCAGGAAAGTATTTAATTGCTTTTTGTATGCTCCTGCAGCATCTGCAAGAGCCTCTCCTGACCACCCAACCATCCTGGCATTCACTCCTGCAAGGGGCCTGATTTGGCCTTTGCTTTCTTTTCACTTCTTATTACTGTTCCCCTAATCTTCTCCTCCAGCCCTTTCCCGTCCTCAGTCCTGCATCTCTCGCTCTGTCCTTCCTCACTCTGGCTTTCAAACATCCTTGTTCTGATATTTGCAAGGGAAATGTCACTGCAAGACACTGCAAGGCTTAGAGATGGACCTGAAATCAAATCCCTGCATGTAAACAGCCCGGAGCATTGGCAGGGTGCAGCAAAGCAAAGTCCAGCAGAACACGACAGGACAGGAGCAAACCTCTAATGAATGACCCAAGGAAGGGGCTGCCCCAGGGATGTCTCAGCTTCTCACTGCTGAGCCACTGGGGCAAGGCTCGACCACGCAGCCTGGAGCTGGGCAAGTTCCTTCTGCCCTGGACATCTCTTCCACCTTGCGTGTTGTATAGGAACAGTGATGGGGGAGAAGAGGCAGATCCCCCCCCTCAGGAACTGGAATCTCTGCCTGCTGTGGGACACCAAAGAAACCAACCCTGGGAGAGCACCATAGGAGAGCAGCGCCCTTTTACTGCTCATAGAAATATCTGCTTTGCTTAGGCTGCTTGAAAACACGTGGGACAAAGCCAAGCACCAGACCCATGAAGCCCCCACGCCTCTGTGCCACTCTAGAGGAAGCCCCCAGGACGTGCCCGACAGGTCAAACTCTCCACCTCCACCACTGTTTAGTCACCATTTGGTATTTAGCATCCAGCATAATAGCATCGTCAAGCATATGCCAGCTTCGTGAAGCATTGCTTCATCTATCACTGTTTCCCAGGCTGTCTCACCTACCCGCAGCATCCCTGCACCTCCCAAAACACTTTGTGCAAAGCCACCAGCGGGCTCTGAGCCAGCAGGAAAGTTACAGCTCCCGAAGATGGAGCTGGACCTGCTGTTCCCTGAGCAGGGCACCGTCTGCTGCCATAGACCTGATACATTTATTTTCATTATATTTAACCCAGAGATATTCTCCTCCCACCGCTCCTCCAGTCCTGATGCTGAAGCAGCAGGGCTTGGGAAAAGAGCCACTTTCCAGCTGATTTCTTATGCAGAGAAGCCAGGTCCGTGTTCCTGTCCCATTTCATTAACGTAGCAGGAGAACTGGGTTGCACTGGGAATTGCTGCACTCCGCACACCACAGAAAGCTGCTGTTGAGCTCCCTGCTCCCAGCCTCAGCATGGGAACCTTAGGGATGAGGCTCCCAAGGCTTGGTCCCCAACACTGTGGGGCTGTGTCACATCTCTTCCTACCCCAAACCCTCTCGTGCGAGCTGAGCATCATCCCCAGCTACAACAGAGATGCTCCAAACCCCTGCTATGAGATTTGCTTTCAGGCTTCAGCTCCTCCCAGCCCAGGAGATGAATTGCACCGCTCTCCCTGCCTGGCACCCAGCCTCTCCCAGGTGGCAGGAGCCAAATCACAAATGAAATATGCCTCCATCCCACTGCTCCCCTACCCCTGGTTTTGAAACAACAGCAAAATAACCTCCCTGTCCTCGGCTGCATAAATCACTCAGGCAGGCTGAAGTGACACGAGCAAACGGCTGAGGTTTGAGGCAGTTTTTTCTGGCCAGGGATAAAAATCATTAAAATAGGAGCTAGAGAAACTGATTGATTTGAGCCCCATCGCCAGGCTGGGGTTCAGCCAAGGGGAGATGTATCTGGGGGTTTGGTGGAGCTCCAGAGAGCTGCAGATGGGCACTGGCCAGGGTCAGCATCTCAGGGGTTGCTGCTCCACTGCAGGGATTCAAGGGACCAGATGGGTGTTTCTCTGCCTTGCTATGGGTCACTGAAACAGCCCTCGCTGCAGTGCCAAGGTAAACCGGCATGGGAAGGAGGGGAAGTTTTAGGGCTAGAAGGAATAAAACCCTCATGTAATCAGTGCTAAATGAAGTAGTGCAAGTTACAGGGGAAACATCCTCAAAGACTGTTTTCCATTGTGAAGAATTGCTCCCTCTTCAGAAGCACACTGATTATTCCCGTGAACAAGGACGAGCTATAACTAATTTAAGGGCCTTCTCACTCATGTTTTGCAATAATGTAGTTGAGCAAATGGCAAGGATAAATCCCGGAATAAAACAAGGTGGCAGATTTCCTTCCGAGAGCGAGCAAGGATGCGAGGCTGCATTACCATGGTTGCTGTAGTCAATGGGTTAGGAAGCAATTGGTAAAGAACAAAAGCCTAATCCTGAATTTCCTACCTTGCTTCACACATATGTTAGACCAGTTTCTGCACTGACTTTCAGAGTCTTTGAATCCAGCTTTCCCACACTGGAGACCAGGCTGAGGCCGTGTGTTTAATAAGAATGCAATAAAACGCATCTCTCTCCTAGTGGTTAATTCTCATTCAATGCATTCTTAATATTCAATTCCTATTTACGTAACACGCAGCAAAGGATTATCCTATTAAACCTAAATTAAGTGCTTCATTCATTAATTAATACATCTTATTTCAAGTGCTGCCAACGTTCATCCCTGGAAACATAGTATTTAAAACCAAAACGCACAAATGAAGGAAAGGGAGCTTGTTTGCTTGATGCTTTTGCCTTCGCTTAGAGATGCTAATGAGTTATGGAGCCTGTAAAGCATTCACCACCAGCTCTGCAGGATGGGGACTTACCCAGAAAAGCAGCAGAGCAAAAAAGCCTGGTACTGCGGAGATGGTAAGGAGGCCATGAGGAGGACATACCCCCCACCTTGTCCTGGCCCTACAGGCCCTTGGCCAAAGCCCCTCTCCAGGTTTCCTGCAGCCCCTTTAGGCACTGGAGCTGCTCTGAG
>WYDI02022325.1:0-19348 GCA_009867235.2 Psittacus erithacus
TCCTTATAGGCCCCCTTCAGATACTGGAAGGCTGCTATGAGGTCTCCACGCAGCCTTCTCTTCTCCAGGCTGAGCAGCCTCAACATAAACCATTTCAAGCTACTTCCCTTCCTTTCTCCCCAGAAACCCACATGGAAAAATTTCTGCCCCTCCTACATCAGAATTGAAACTCTAATGTTTATTCTTCCAGTTTTCCAGTAATTGTTTATTTCTGATCCTCTGATGAACTCAAGTGAGAGGCCTCTTGTGCCAAAAGATGTTCTTTTTATCTATGCTGGAATACATCTTGTGTGACTTCAGAGGCTGTGGACTTTCATTGTGCTAATCCATCTCCTCCAATATCACACATAATGTGGTGTCTGGGGGGGGAAGAAGCAGATGCCACTGTGACACTTACCTGTCAAGAGGGTTGTTTGTCTTTCTTGATTACTGTATTAGCTGTAGTAAATATTCGGTGTGCACACTGTTCATACAAAGAGACGTTTCTGATCTATATGAACATGTCTATAATTCAGAAATCAGAACAGATCTAGTGTAATACCTGTTAGGTTCATAGTTGTAAGAGCATCCATTACAGCTGAATATTAATGTATTTTTTTGTTTTACAAGGCTCAGTGCTGTGCATGCAAACACATAGAACTCCAGAACACATTCATTTAATGTGAGTTTTAAATGAATAAATGTAATTAAACAGAATTGCAAAATTGATATGACTGTATTTTTAATAAACTTTTTAAATTATATCTGATACTGTCCTGCTGGACTTGCTATTGGTATGAGCATTTCTGCTTTGCCTACTGCCTACTGAGCTTTAAGGCAGATGTGAATTTTCTCTAAGCTGTTATGTTCCATGAGGTGGAAGAGCTAATAAGATTTTATGTGTTTTAGTTTTTGTTGTACTGAAATTAATGTTTTTATACATGAAATCATTATGTTAAATTGTGATACATGAATGAAAACAAAATGAAAACCAACCACTTGGTCCTTCTGCCACTGAAATAAGTAAGGAAGTGAGCATGGAATATTGTGGTAGTTAAGTAGGAGGCTTGCAAAATAATCTGATTTGTGATTAGACAGAAGAAAAGTAATTTTCTGAATGAAATCAGGATTTTTTCCATCATAGGTTTTTTTGGGACATTAGAAAGCTAACTGAGATTTTGGTATTCTGCCAGATAAGAGAAGTAGAACTGCCTTGAAGCCCCTTAGATGAATAAAAGAGGTAAGATCAGGCCAGATGTGAAGAGCACAGTCCTGCTTTCCCACAGTGTTCACACGCAGAGTATGATATGTTTTCTTAATGTCTTTTTCATAGGGTTCTAGTGGAATTAAGAGAGCAGTGCTGTCAAGGCTTTTTAGCTCAGGGGCATTGTAATGAATTGAGAACATGCAGCTCCAACAGGTTACATGGCAATGCCTCGCAGGAGCTCACATGTGGGTCAGTGCTCTGCCGTTACAGGCACCCTGTCATACCTGTCACAAATGTGCCCAGCCTTGTCTCAAAATCAACAAAGCTTTTTTGATTCCTATGTTTTCTCACAGTGAATGAAAGACTGCTGTAGTGCTTCTAGGAACCAGAGGCTGTCTAACTGCTGTAATAGTTATGAACTGCCTTCTAACTTCTGACACAAATTTATACACCCTTTAATTCACTCCATCTGTGTGCTTTTTTATCTTGTATGGAAGAATTCAGCACCATGTTCCTTGAATGTGCACTTTAGTAACTATACCTCCTTTCAGCCTTCATCTTGGTAGGCTTAGTAAGCCAACCTTCACTAACCATCATTCATAAAGTAGGCTTTCCATGCATCTGACCATCCTGTTAGCTCTCCTGCATGTATTCCCATAGGAGTTAGCTGTTCTTGAATGTGCGCTATCAGAGCACTGAAGAGAGACTGTTGTCATATTGCAGCAAAATCTCTTTTCCAATCCATCTTCTAAGTTACTTTGGTTTAACCTGTCTCTGGTGATCAGTTGTCATTTTTTGACAGTTTATCACATAGAGAGTAACCCTGTCCCTTTTTGCCTGTTCTTGTCTCTTCTGAAAGATTCACATCCTTCTGTGCCTTTGCTGAATAACCCTAGGAGTTCATGCTGCTTCTACTATCCCTGCAGTACTCATTTCAGAACTTGTCACAAATCCAGTTTTTATTTGTTCTGAGTTTTTTTCCCAAAACCGCATACATTATTGTTCCAGATTGCAGCCATAAGGCCTGAGCTCAGCTCACGTAACAATAGGTACCCCATTAAGTCTAAGTAAGACTTGGGATCTCCTTATATTTTGAATGGAAAGAGAAATAGGACAGAATAGAAAACAAGTTGTTTGAATAAATGCATTCCATCCTCTCAAGTCACATAGTGTTAATTTTAGTCCTTTATTTGAGGATTTCTGAGGTTTAGAATTTTGTTGAAAAGAGTGAAAGTCTTTACCCATTTTTAGATAATTATTGTGCTGCTGCTGTTACTGATCATTTTAATCTGCAGCGGGGCTGTATTATATCATTTAGAACAGTGGTGGTACTCATGCAGACTGTTGAATTAGTGTTTTTTCTTCCAACCTGGAAACTGCCAGCTCTCTCAGACCCTCCTGCTTCAGCCCCTTCATCATCTTTGCTGCCCAGGGCTGCACTGGCTCCAATCAGTCTGTATCACTTGCACCAGGGAGCCCAGCACTGCACCCAGCACTCCAGGCATGTCTCACCACTGCTGGAGGGGAGGGATCACCTCCCTGGCCTGCTGGCAATGCTTTTGCAATGCCATCCAGGCTGCTGTTGGCTGCATGTGCCATGAAGGCAGCATTGCAGAGCTGCTTTCTAGCTAGTCAGCCCCAGGTATGTAACCATACCTCGGGTCATTCCTTCCCCGATGCAGACAGGATTTTGTGTTTTCCCTTGTTGAACTTCATGAAATTGCTCTCTGCTCAGTACTTCAGCCTGTCAAGGCCTGTTTGGATGGTGGCACAATCAGTTGGTGTATCAGGCACTCCTCCCAGTTTTGTATTGCCTGTGAAGTTCCTGAGGGTGTAGCCTGTTTCAGGGTCTAAGTCATTAATGAAGAGATTGAACAGTGTTTGCCCCAGTATTGACTCCGAGAGTACTCTGCTGGTGACCTGCCTTCAGCTGGACTTGTGCCACTGGTCACAACCCTCTTGGTCTGGCCATGCAGACAGCTTTCTTGCTGGTCATGTATATAACATGTACTTTGACAAGTTCCTTATGAGGATGTGATGGGAGACAGTGTCTGGTGGTCGAGGGAGCAGACATGCATGGCTCTCCCCTCTCCCTCCAAGCCAGTCTCTTAAGTGTAGAAGGCTATCAGGTTGCTCAGACTTGATTTCCCTTTGAAAATCCACAATGCCTGCTCCCAGTCACCTTTGTGTCCTTTATAAGGGTCAGAACAGTCTTTAGGAAGATTCTGCCTATCACCTTCAATGGGCTTGAGGTGAAGGACTAGACTCAACATTGCCTTCTCTGAAGAAAAGGGTAATTCTGTTTCCTACACAGAAATAAAAATTCCTTGTAGATAAGTTTCTTGTTTGTAGATTTCAGAGTGGTTGTTTTGTGGGTTAGGTATTTTTTTCTTCCGTAAAGATCATTATATATGAATGTTCTAAAATATTTAAAAGCAGCAATTTGCAAGGAAGACTAATTGCTAAATGTTGAAATTTTAACATTTTCTGTCTGCATTTTCAAGTGCTGTGGGAAGATTAAAAATTCATAAAGTGAAACCAAAACGAGTGGAAATGTAGTATGATATATTGCTTTGAACAGCAGAGCTCTGAGAAAGTAGTGTTATTAATATAGCTATTCTGTCTTCAGTCCATGAAATCCTTATGAAGCTTGAATGATGTGATTTTTATTAGTTACTTATAGAAGCAACATTTTGTTCAGATTAATAGGCTTAGGCTATTCTTCAGTATAACAGGAACAAAAGCAATCATGGCTCATATTCACTTTTAAGTTCAAAGTAATGAATTTCCAGGATGCTATTCCAGATCTTATTTGTTTTGAAACTGTAACAAATGTTTAGAAATTCAGTGCATGCAGCATGTGGTGAGATGGTGTCAAAACAGCCAGTTGGTCCCTCAAGGCTGGTTTAGGTTACTGGAAATCTTGTTTCATTTTCCGGTTTTCATAAAGATAGACTTTATTTATTCAGAACTCTTTTCTTACAGATTTATTTGCAGAAAATGCATGCCATGAAAAGTTAGTAGTTGAGAAATCCATATGTCTTGTCAAAAATTTGTTTTAGAATATTTTAAAAAGAGAAAGTTTTAAAAACTCAACAATGCAAGGGCTGTCGTTGGTAGTGTCCATAATTCTGTCATCATTAGCAGCTGCTGGAGTAGTACCCTCCTAATAGAAGAGGAACGATTGGAAAACAACATTTTTCTTGGAGGAACTCTATAGTAGCTCCTATTTTTGTGTAAGTCTCCAGCAGTATTCTGATTATTTTTTTTTCTTTTCTGTTAGTTTCTAGATTTTCTGTTTATTGGCCCTCATGATGGAAAACAGGCAGGCAAATAAAAAGAAATGCCAAATTAATTATTTCATTAATAGCCTCATTTTTTTTTAAAGGCTTTCCCCACTACTCCTTAATAACTACTGAAATTTTAGACAGAATTAAATAACTCACCATGACTCTTTTCTCAGTAAGTAGCAGAGTATCTGGACAATTTTTTTCTGCTTTTAAGTGCAAATTTGGAAAAAGGAAAAGAGAAACTGCTCACTGATGCACAGAGTATATGGACAATTTTTATTTGGCAACTGGACAAACAACACAGCTGCTGCTGAAATAGTTTTTCAGATACACTTCTATAGGCATTTACCATTAGACGTCACTGAAAACAGTTCAGATTTCTTTGTGGAGATTCTGTATACATTCGACTTGGTATAATGTTCTGTTGGTGCACATAATGAGGGATTTTTTTATTTTTTTTTTTAAAATCTGTGGCAATTTTAAGCAAGATGGAAGCAGATGTTGATTCCTGTAAAGTAGCTATGGTAGTTTTTCCTGCATTTTATAGGATACTGGACTGGACTAAAAACAAATAAATGAAATAGGATCCACCTTATAGAATATTGTGATATCCCAGTAAATTAAACTTTGGTTTGTTTTTGTTTTTTTTTCTCCTGTTGATCATCTGGTCAGTGCATTTAGTTTATCAAATTTCTGAAACTGAGACATTATTTTGGTTTAGGTTTTATTTCATTATCCTATCTGAGATTACAGATCGTCCATCCGATATGTGAGTGTATCAAGGAACTGTTTAAGTACTCTGCCTATAGCACATACAATTGTTAAGTGTTCTAGATAGTTTTGCTTTTCAGTGGTGAGGTTGTGGTTGTGTGTTGCTGAATGTTGACACAAAAAGGTGAAATACTGTGGCTTCAACCAAGCAGTGTGTGTAGGTAATACACAGAGAATAGTTGTGGAAGATAGAGCTACAGGGATGAAGTAAGACCTGGTATGAATGCGCAGCGCAGGTGGGCTTTCAGGACAAGATACCACTAAACAGTGTGTGTCTGCTAAAGACCACTTCATCAGGTATTCTTTTGATGCTAACTCATTTTATTGTATTGTCTGTATCTTGGTTACATATTCAAGAGCTGGGCCCTTTTCTTTGCAGCCATGAATGTTAGAAATGCCTTTTTTTTTTTTTTTTTTTTCTTTTAGTAGAGAATTAGGCTGCAGGGCAGTCACCATAGATTTTCTACTGCCTGTCATCTGGGCTCCATCAGACAGATTCTGCCACTGTGCCTTGCTCCTGTGAAAGAACACCCAAGAGGGATATCTGCAATTTCCCTGGGGTGAATGGGCTGGCCAAGGTGCATTTGGGAATGTTGTGGTTTCAGGATGTGCACAGGATCTCTATTACTGATACTGATACTCAAAGGGAAGTTAAGGTGTCCATTTCACTGAAGACTCCTTATGTCTTGCCACAAGCAGACGTGAATGTTCACAAGGGCTTCAATAAATCCCTTGGTGGTGGAGAACAGTATTCCACAGATGGCTGTAAAGCTTCAGAGACTAGTTGAAAATTATATTAGATGTGCAAGGAGGAACAAAATGCCTGAGGTCTCTGAAGAGGCTGTTGTAGATTATTAAATGGGGCAACTGTTTTTTTTCTTTTAGAACCCAGGTCTCACCCTGGTTGCAGTTGTTGGTGGCTTTTTTTTTTTTTTAGTATAAGAAAATGAGACATAAAGTAATTCTGTGCCTGATACAGCAGCTCTTGCTGCTGTTTTGGACTTGCTGTATATTTTAGATTCAGATACAGGCAACACACTCCAAGAAAAATAATTGGATCCTTAAAAATGTGAGTACATAAAAAGTACAGGGTAAATGTATTTACTTCTGGCTGAAATACCGAACAGCACAGTACTGGATCCAAGGGACTGAGACGACTATTATCATCCATTATCTTCTTGTGCCTAAAGGCAAATTTTTCTAATTGCTTTTCCCTGGTGTGAATGCTGATACTTTCAGCATAAACATGGATTTGATGTTTCTTTACTGTGGTTGTACTGCATCACCTTATGTTCTTAAAGGTAGGGTAAGCTACAAATCACTCATAGAGACTTTTGCCAGGCAGGGCAATTTCAAGGTGAAAGCTTGTTAGTAGTAAACAAAGTGTTTTTCAAGGAATGGAAAGAGAGATTATTTGCAAGAAGGTACAACTTCTTGGAGTTCAGGAAATGTAAAGATAAAAGATAATTGCAAAATCCAAATTGAGCCATGGATACTGCTATTAGTGTCCATAGTCGTGTATATGGGAAGAGCATAATGGGAGAAATGAGGCCATGACCCCAGTAGGAACTGAACATAATTAACTACATGTTTTCAGCTATGTTGTGTATAGGGTCAGAACAATGGTATAACAGGAACAAAATGTAGTAATACAACATTGGAGAGCACACTTTGGTTTGGATAGTAGGCTATAATCTGTTATAAATCTAATTCTAGGGGATTTGTCCATAACTTGTGCTATCAACTTTAAGAATAACATAGCATACCAAGGCATGGAGGATTTGCTCTGTTACTACCAGTATCAATCATATGATTATTCAGTAGACATTTAAAAGTATTTATGAATACTGAGCACTAATTACCTACCACTTACAGCTGCCTCTGGTGAACTTGGTCAGCTGTACCTTGTTTTCCTATTACTCTTTCGGCAGCTTATGTGAAAACAGTAGCATTTTTAAGTTTAAGGATGGAAGGTAGCCCTTTGAAGCCTGATAAAAGGACTGTTTCAGACACCTCCTCTTGTTCATCCTGTGTCAGTGGCACATACTGCTAATGCTGCAGTGCTAATGCCATTTCATTCCTTTTAAGACACTTTGGGTCCTTGCTGAGGCCCGTCTCTGTTTAATTAAAGCTTTACAAAATAAAGCTGCTCTGATTAGCAGTTAACATTCCATATTGATTGAATCTTCGCTAAAATCAGTGTAGCAACTATTATTCAGCTTGCTGCTGCATATAAACAGTGTAATAATATTGGTTGCAATGCACAGCAATGATGTGTCACAGCTGCTCCTGAAGCATGAAATCAGACTTTACAACTCACAGTTATAAAGCAGGTATGTTTATTACAGGCCTGGGTTCAAGGGGGATCACTCCTCCTAACTTGCACACCGAGGGGTTAAGCAAGCAGATATTTATTACACACAAACATGCATATTCATTAGGCTCCCGAAAGAGCCGGGGGGGGGGGGGAATATTACAATTAGTTTAGCTACTCATTATCATAAGTCTCCTCCCTTTTGGCGCTTACCACTGCCCTTGGATGGTCGTGGGCAGGGGTCTTGAGGATGAAGTAAGTAGTCTTCCTCATGTGTGCAGGAGTCTTCAAGATGAAGTAAGCAGTCCTCCTCACGGTGCACTTTTCACCTTCAGCACAGTTGAATTCCCCAGGAATCACAAAACTAGCTGAAGCCAACCATACCTGCAAGTTTCTGATAGCTGGCAAAGATTTAGAACAGTGTGACCTTCGTACAAAAATTGTTGCAAGCAGAACAGGACGGGCAGACAAGGAGTATCCTAAGTTAGCAGCTGTTCAGGAGTCACTGTTTCCAGACTAAGTGATAATTAGAAGGATGGTAAGAAATAATTCACTCATTACAAGGATGGAAAGAAATAAGTCACTCTTGTTAGTAAGACTACTAAATTCTGTTATCATACCACAGGCTTACAACACAAACATTGTTCTCTATCTTAGACCTAAGTTAAAAGTGTTTTAACCCTATGTTTTACAGGCACTTGCTTTCCTCATATCACTCCAGTATCATCAGCATTAAGTTTAGCTATTAATGTTTTTTTCTTTAATGACACATTTCTGTGTACTTAGGGATTTACAGAAATCATCACTACAGATCATCTCAAATTTGTTTTAGAAAATGCTGTTTGGTAGCATGCTCATACTACTATTTTATTAGTCTGCATGTATTTAAGTGTATGTATTTAAATACATGATTATTTTGTGATTTTATGTCAGAATATTCACATAAATCTAAATTTCCTGGCACAAAAAAAAAAAGAAAAAAAAGCAAGGTGATAGTAGTATAAATGAATTAATTATCATTTTTGTTTCATAGTGAAGATCTGCATATGAGTCGCAAAAGACTTCTTCTGGTCCCACTATTTCTGTAGAAGTATTTTATGAGAAGCATGAATACAAGAAATAATTTCCTAAGCAAATGTGTGACTTACTTTGAGAAAGCAGTGTATTTTATAAATTCATTTGCTGGTGAATTGCACTGTACTGGAAATAAATAATAAGTTGCTAATGGAAATTTAGTTTGTAAACAGCAGTAATCTTCTCACTTAACCTTATCCATGGGTCTTGGCTGTGTACTTCAGATTGAAATACGTAATGGCATCCTGAATCAGACTAATCTCACAGCTGTCAGTGTTTTCCTTTTCCCTCCTCCCTCATACCTGTCAGCTCCTTTATTTGCATATTAGCACACTGCTTGTGTTAATTATGATTTTTGAAATGAGGAATGAGGTTGTGCAAGGGTAATATTTGTAAATACTGTGTGGTAAAATTGGTGATACATCTCTGCTCTGTTTTTGTGGAAGAAGTACTTTCTGTAATGAGTGGAAAGCGTTGCAAGGTCAGAATCAAAAACAAGGACTGGGACCATATTTTGCCAGTGATGAGTCTCTGTGCACTCTCAGGGGCATTCAGACCACATTATCATCCTCAGTGCTTTACTAACAAAGGAGCTTTGGGACTTTGCAGAGCTAGTTATTCTGAGAACTCACTGTCCTCATATGCATTCCTGCCAAAATTTAAAGGCGTAGCTGTAAATGTTCAGTGCATAGGCTGTTTTTATTAAGGGCTGTGGTACAAAGAGCAGTGTAATGTGAAGAAGCTTGATTTAATGCTGAGGCTGACGGCTGCTCACCTCGTGTTCCACTGCTCATCCCTGCTCCCTTTGTGCTGTGGTTTGCTTCAGCTAGAGTCTTGCAGCTGGGCTGAGTAGACAGACTCTGTGTGCTGAGAGACTGAGAAGCTTAGCCTTGGTTTTATTAACATGGAGTTCTTTTTCATTTGGGAATGCAAAGATTTCTTGGCCTCATTGTCTTCCAGCAATCATTACCCCTACTGAAATGATCTCAGGGACCCTGAGCCATGAAGTACACATGCAGTTTTACACAGATGTGCAGTTCTTGCTGACATTATTTGATGCTAAAAGTTGCACAGTAAATAATGTCATGCTGGAGTGAATCTGTAGTCTCATATTATGTGAGTGTGAATGTGCACACACAGACGTAACTTGTGACCATGGGCTAACCTGCCACAGTAACCACTAATCAGGTGTCCGAACCATCTGGAGCTGCATAGTGCATTATTAGGGCAGGGAAAGATATTGGACAGAGGAGGAAGGGTATTTTTTTTGCTGTTTAGAGTCACATCTGTAGGCTAACACAGGTTTAAACATCAACTGTAAATGTATGGTTTTTTCATTGCATTTACTTATCAGATTAAAACAGGAAATTGTTGAAACAGCCATCTGGCCATTTTCACTTGCAGACTCTCTTAGAACCAACTCATAGCCCTTTCCACTCATGAATTATTGTTAATAAATTTTGCATCAGCATAGTCATGAGCTCCACACATCCCCAAGGATCACGCCTGCCATTGGAGTAAAGCTCTTGCTTTAATATTCACTTAAATACCAGTTGCTTTGGAAAGGAAGAGATGCGTTTCTTGGGATGTGTTTGGTGCTCACTGCAGTGGATTCCAAACCTCACTTTAGGCCTCCAGAGTTACTGTTGTTAGAAGCAGTCATCTTCTTGGGCTGCAAGTTAATAGTTTTCTAGTTTATCTCTCAGGTTAATAAATGTAAGCTAAAGAAAGTTTCATATTTGCATTCATTTTTGCAGTGAAGTTAAATTTAGCCTCACTTAAAAAACCAGAAAATACTGTATGAGCATGCAAATTAGGCAGGTTTTTGAAGCTCATTAAACATAAAGGAAGCAGCATTTTAATCAAAATGAAGAACTGCATCCTAATCACATCTCGGCACATGCATATTTCATAAGTACATTTTCTACAAGGCAAATGCCATGTAAGGGATTGCTGTTAATTCAGTTGTGGATCTGCCTAACTTTTTCATCGCAAACTAGGCCCATCACTGATAATGTATGCATTTTTGGTGTTATTTTCCCCTGTCATTTTTCAACAGATAAATCAAGTATTTCCTGTTTAGTTTGGTGGTGTGCTTTTGAAACAAGTCTTTGAACCTTTAGTTACTGAAACCGTGCTGATTTCTGAGGATGAGATAGCACTATGTGATAGGTAAAAGGAGAAATGAGAGAAAACAGAGCTTTCTATCTCTTGTATTACACAGAAGAATTAGGCAAGACAAGTCTTGCTTTGATGTAGACTCTCCATTGAACTGCACAGTATCTGTGTGTGTGAGTAGAGGCCAGGACTGATCTATAGTGAATATTTGATGGGCTGTTGCAGAAGGCTTTAAAAAGGCAGAAAGGGGCAATTGTCAGACATTCTAAAACACACTGAGAAAGCCCATCCAGTAACTGCATTCAAACTATGGAATATAGTCTGTCCTGCATTATGTCATGTGCTAGCCAAGTGCAGGTAGGCTACAACATCACCTCCTGCAGCTTCAGATCTTCTGGAGATGGGTATCAGTCCGGACTTCTGTTCTTTCAGTTCTTCCTCATATCCCAACACAATTGGGAATAGGCTGTATTGGGTGGTTTTAAGGTACATCTTTGAGAAAATCCACAATTCACCTCGTGCACAGGCTTGTTTGAACTCTACACACCACGGGGGATTTTACTTCCAAGTAACATCTAAGAGGCAAGGGGCAGCAAACGGTTTTCTTTGAGTACAAAAAATGGATGTTCTTGCTACCATTCTTGTAACATTCCTGTCATTTGTCCGCTCCTTCCCACTGAAACTTGGCCATCAGTATTTGTGTCTGCCTAAAACCTTCTTGAAGTGCTTGCTATGGGTAGATGCCTATGTAGTATTTAAAAGAAAAGAAATTTAATATTTTTTGTCTACTTTGTTGCTAGACTAGAACACCCCAGATACGGGGCTACTAAAACATTTCAAGAAACCTGTATGAGATCTTGAGGAGAGACAGTGTATGTTTGCTTGAGGTTTAAGGCTCATTACTTAACAGCCACCTAGGTTTTTGAGAGAATAATGGATTTCCTGAAAATGAGGCTCGGCCCTCTCAGGTGAGTGGAGTCAGGCCAGATTAACTGGGTAGTTTAGCTACAAAATGATTAACTGGGTAGTTTAGCTACAAAATTATTTGCATGCTAGGAAATGAAGGTTAAAGAACAGCAAAATTGTTGGAGAAAATGTAAAGTTCAAAATTCCAGTTACTGTTGCTTCACATTCCTGTGATTTTTGGTGATGTTGACTGCAATTAAAGAGGATTTTCCCCTCTTTTACCTTTCTCACAAAAAAAATTACTGACTGATGTAAATGAGAGGACTGTAGTATTTCAAAGCTTGCTATTGGTATTCCTACCTCCTTGTGTGAAGTGCAGCGCAGCTGCCTGGGACTGAAACTGTGCATGGCTCCAGCCTTTTCTCTGTGAAAAGATGAATTTAGAAAAGGCTCTTGGGTCTTGGGGTTCACTGCATTTCACAGCAGGACAGTTCATTTGTTCCTGGACTTTTAAAGACAACTGTGACTTTAAGTTCTGCATTAAGGCATTGTAATTAAATAAAACTCCAAAATTAATTTTTTTTTAACTTATGTTAAAAATGTATGTATTCATACATGCATTCATGTCCTTTTTCATGTATTCATATCCTTTTTTACATGTATTCATATCTTTTTCATAGATGTATTCATATCCTTTTCCCATTTTGGCATCATAACACACTCTTAGAGAAATGTCTGAGTAAGCCTCAAATCAGCAGTCATAAGTCTCTGCAGTAAGTTTGCATTTTTCTGGTTTTGTCCTCTTGATCATCCTTCTATGAAGCCTGGCTATCTTGAATATTTCTCATCTATCCACATTAGAAAATCATGTTTACTAATATAAATCTTGCACCTTTTCTTACAGTTTCTATAAACAAGTGTAAGGGTTAGGAAAAACTTACCTCTTTGTGGAATGGTTAATTTTGGTATGGTTGTCACATAGTTTAATTTCATCAGTAAAAGACAACTGTATTCCTCCTCCCTGATGCACATAGGTGAAAAATAGTCCAAACCTTGCAATCTGTACTGAAATTAGTAACTTTGTTTGTCTAAAAAAAAAAATTATAATAATTCAGTAGGATGGTCCCTGAATCCAGGGTTGCAGAATAAGGCTATAACTAATTTAACCTAATTTCTCTTTCTAGAATTGTATGTATTGCATGATTTTGGATGTAGTATTGTAATACTTTGTTTTAAGTTGATCTCATGTAAGAAGAATGTTACCAGTTACCGATCAAAGGTAACTGGAGGGTCTCTGGAGGGGGGTGGAGTGGAGGAGAAAAGAACTAGGAATGGAGTGAGACCGAAAATCCTTCAGACATGAGTACTAGAAAATATCAGAGAACCACTGTAAAAAGGTGAAAGTAAGAAAGTGGAAGGACAGGAAGTCTGTTAGTAGATAAGGCTGAGAATGGTTTATTTTTCTTGTTCCTGTTTCCTCTCCTGTTACCATCCCTACCTTCTCAAGGTTCCTCTTACTACATGGTGATGTCTTGTTTCTTTTTTCTCCATACCCCTTCTGTACTGTCTTCTAAGATCACTCAGAGCACTGTCTGATCAAGGCAGAGAGCTGACAGTAGCTTTTTCACAGCTAGTTGAGCTGGGAGGGTGCAGAGTGGGTGGAGCCAGGCTCTTTCCAGTGGTGGCCCATGATAGGACCAGAAGTGATGGACGCACACTGAAACACAGGAGGTTCCCTCTGAATATCAGAAAACACTGCTACAGTGACGGCGATCGACCACTGGAACAGGCTGCCTAAGGAGGCGATGGGGTCTCCATCTCGGAGACATCTGGACATCCAGCTCTGGATGACCCTGCTTGAGCAGGGGACTTGGACAAGAGAGACCCTATAGGTCCCTTCCAGCCCCCACCAGTCTATAAGCCCTGAGGATGAACATGTTGCTGTAAGTAAAGGTGTTAAATATTTTACTGATCACTCACAGAATTATTTTAGCGAACTGAAATTAACAGTAAAATGAATATAAGAAAAGCAAACTGCTATCAATATATAAGGAGCCTTTGAGCAAATTCTTACATATCACTAACCATCAGACTGGGATATTTATAATGTATCAGCTAAACCTCAATATTTAAGGCATTTAATTGACTGAAAATCACTCTGTGGGCAACTACATGGCCTAAGGGACTTCTTAGATGAATTATCACTTTTAAATTCCATGTATTTGCAGGAGAGTTTTCCCGAGTTGCTTACTGCCTTACTGTCAATATTATGACTTTATCTTGAGTGTTTTCTTACTTAAAAGAAATTAGTTAGAGTAACCTAAATTCTGTGTATTATGAATAAATGTTTGCATACATGTGACTGTGGTTTTGAACAAACAGACTTTTTTTCCCCTTGTTAGCACTGTTTCTAAATACCTTCACTGGTTACTGTTTCTCATTATTTGTACTGGTCTAATTCACAGACTTCTCTTAAATGATTTCACCAAATACGGTTTATATAAAACAACTCTTGGAAAAAATCTTGGTATTCATCAAGCACTGGAGTGTTACGATGATGCTTTGCTGAATTTATGATGGTATGATACTGTGCTGTATATTTACAAGCAGGTAGAAAAAATACACTCTTTGATTTCTTTCCTCTCAAAAATCTGGGTTATAAAGTAGGCTAACTACTACAAAGCCACAGGCTGCACAGCCAGAAGAACTTGACTGCTTATAGCTTATTAAATAATACTAGATTTTCAGTAGTATCAAGTAAGTGCCTGTAGGTGTAAAAAAGAATAATTTTTCTGCCTGAAGACTGAAAAATTCTGTGATCAAAATTACACTTCCTTCTAAGCAAAATGTAGTAGTCAAATAGTTAAGAATTACCGATTTACAGATTGGATTTTAATCAGTTTCTGTTTCTGTGGTGGTTGAAACTACCAGTTTTTAAAATGACTAAAGAGCATGCTATACTATGTAGAGGCTTTCAGATTGTCTTGGCTGGATTTTTTTGTCTAGCACCTTCAGGGAAAAGAGTATCAAACACCCAGTGTTGAGAAATAAAGAACAATTCCACTTCCAGAGTGACTGATTGTTGATACCTTTCTGGTATCTGCAGGGCACAAGCACTTGTGGTCTGTCTTTGTCAATCAGATAATGTTGACATGAGACCATGCTGGGCATTGAGCTTACTTGGAGGAACAGGTGTTCACTCTCTTGCACCTGGGCATAATATGCAAGAAGCTCACTGCATTTTGTGTCAGACAGATACAAAAAGAAGCAGCAGACTCTTTAGATGCATACATAATACATTCAACAAACATACTGAACTCTAGGCATGTGCTATAAATTGGATGTTAATCTGAGAATCTGTGATGTGAATGAGAGAACATGAGTGAAGAAAGTACGAAGAACACTTTAAAAAGAAATACACAGTTCTCCAGAGGTTAAATTTGACATCTGAAAACTTTTGATGATCATTTAATGCAAAGGAAGAAATGAGAGACTACAACAGTTTAGGCTACTGAAAAAAAAAATAAGTATTTCTGTCATATCAGGTAATGTAAGTGTTCGTGGCATTATTAAGTGAAATTGAGTCTTGTGAGTCTCTGCGGCTCAAGGGTCGTTTAGGTTGAAAGTGAAGCTGATTAGTCCTCATGATACAGATGTTATCTTCTGGTGCATGTTCATTTATTACCTATATAAAATTTGACAGGAAATGAGACCTAGTTTAATACATGGTAGATAGGTTGATATAGCTATTATCAAAATCACTGTCAGTACTGATGGTGGCTTCAGGAGAAAAAGCAAGGATATGGGTAGATGCTAATGATACTGATCTCTCCATCTGCTCTTAGGTGCTGACCTTTCAACAGTCCTTTATCTCATCAGAAACAAAATGCTCCATTACTGTGTAAGGTCAGGGAAATAGAAGTCAAGGTTTCTTCTGCTGCTGTAAGACTAAGCACTCTGTGTCATGACAAAGTTGTGTGCTGTTATTGCAGGCTGCCGCTACTCCTGGGTGTACTTGGGATGTTAGGAGAGCCTGTGGTCAGCACAGCCAGCCTAAGTTCCTCCAGGATACAGTGTGGGTGCAACAGGACAGAAACTGTGGCTCCTGGTACTTTGTGACAGATGGAGCTTGACAGCAGCCAGACTGTAAGCAGAAGTTGCTGGCCTGCTGAATTCCTCTAGTCTTGCATTATCAGTCTCCTGTCAGCGATTCTGCTCTGATTTTCAATGGTCACATACCCTCAGCAATGTGTAGGGGATTGCTTGACAAAATGACAGCTACTCTGTTGCCTCAGCAGGAAGATATGGTTTTCTGTAACATGACAGGAATTGACCCAAACCATTGAACACTTCAGAAATGAAAAGTAGTTACCAGAAAAAGTTCTTGCACACCTTGAAGTGCTTTGCTTTCCTTTTGATTTCCCATTTTCTTTCATGGTAATAGGAAAGGTTGTGGTGCTTTTTCTTCTCAGAACAGCTAGACATTTGAATTTGATGAAGCTACCAGAACCTGATCCTTGCTTTCTGTAATATGTTTCTTAGTATATAGTGGTAAGTAGAGTCAGTTATTTTATGGACTTTACTGAGCAAATCCCATATGTATTTTACAGAGACGTACACCATTCCTGTTCATGTGTAAATCTGAAACACACACAGGAATGTAGAATATAGCACTTTTAGCTTGTGATTGCAATCATGAATATGTTTCATTTTTCCATTAAAATTACCCACTGTTCTTTTAAAAACTGCTGAGAATGCAAGATTGATTTTGGAGGGAATTGAGACAATTTATTCTTATGTTACTATTAAATAAGTCAACTGAAGTCTGCTCACTTTACACCTGATTAAGGGGCTGTGCACTGAGATGGAATATGGTTGTTTAACCACAGCTGTTTTCACAAGGAGAGGACGACTCATCTTAAAATTTGACTTTTCCAAGTTAATCACAAATATCTATTCACTACAAAAATGCAGGGTTTGTATGCATTTTTATTTTGTGTTTTCCAGCTCTTTTAAGTGTCACATGGTAGAAAAAGTATTGACAATACCTTAAAGCTCCAGATGCAATTTGCATACTTTGCCTGGGCACAATGGCACAGTGATCGGGATTTGGAGCATCTGTATGAGAGGCGTGCATTTAAATTCCCATCGTGGCTGGTTGCATGAGTAGGTGCACTGCTGTTTTGAATATTTGGTCACTTTTGGTGTATAAATGCAGGCTTCAAAGTTTTTAGCTCTTCTTGCCTGATGCTTCCCCAATGAGCCAGGCTGGCAAGACACAGGGCACAGATTTTGCAGTGGCTTAGTGGGAGGTATGTCAGACTTCCACCGCAGTTCAGAACAGCCCAGCTTGGTTTATGTCCGTCCTCTTCAGCATCTCTGTGAAAAGCTCAGGGAACTTGAGCCAGCATGAGCTCACCCAGCTGCTCACCAAGTGTTCCCTTGTATTGCCAGATTGGCTGTGCTGAAATACACTTTCCTGAGCCCAAGCCAGTGTAGGGAGAGTGTCGAGTGTCCAGTTATGGTTATTACCAATAGCAGCATTAATGGAAACTCAGCCTTGCTCTGAGAATGTGTAATGAAGTTCTTCATCAGTCCCAGTGTGTTAGATAAACATATAAATTGAAAAGATTCAGTGTTTGAAAGTAATCGTTCTTCTCAAGCATTTTTTCTTTTTTCTTTTCTGAAACCTTAATTTCTAAAGGAGTAATGCACTGTTTGCATCTGGCCCAATTAAGTAGGATTATTACGGCAAGACTTTCCATAGTATCTTAGTATCTTGCTGACACACTGTGCCTAGTTTATGTTGGTGCTGAGCATGGGTTCTGCAGTCCCTTTATCACAATTTGAGTCTCAAAAATTGCAGATCAGAGACTGGACCTGGCACTGCATTTGAAAGACAGTTTTCTAAGTTTGATTTTATCTTGTTTGGGATGTTTTGATCACAATCCCATGAAAATATTCATGCGTTCTTTCTCTTGACCAGAATAATTATGAAAATGCTTGATGCTCAGTGGTGCAGCTTGGCACTTCCCTTCTTGGTGGACCTTTTATTATTTCACACTTTCCTAATCCGATAATTTTTTTACTCCTGTAAACTAGCTGTTTTAAATACCATCACTGGGAAAGACCAAACTGCAGTATCATGAAAAAGCTGCATTATAAATGCGCTGAAAATTTCAGGAAATACTTACACCTTTGTCTTGTTTTTATTTTAATTATGATTTCTATAATTTGGTAGTAAAAATGGAGTTTTAAAAGCCTGCTGGGCTTTCCTGGCTAATATTTCACCAAAGTTGATAAACAAAACCTCCCTGCTAGAACATGTGCAGAATTAAGCCAAAAAAGGAATTATGATAAAGAAGGTGGAATTTCCAAACCTAAGATAAATTTATTTTCATTTATTAGCTTTGTAACTTCTATAAACAAAACTACCTTGCTTTGAGCAAGACAGAGAAATAAAAGCAGCTCCTCACTAATGCCATCTTCTAGAGGACACCAGAGAAATACAGTATTTTGTATTCTGGATGTTGTGTTTGAGCTATACAAATCAGTTGCAACATTCAGGTAATGAGGAAGTTTCTTACCTGAGATTAGCACAGAAAATCCTTGAGATAAACCTTCCAAGATTTGTGTGCAGAGATATTCTGCAGCATGGACTAGAACTGGAGTTTTTTAGGACTTATTATATGTGAGTTGTAACACATCCTGTCGTGATTTAAGCCAAGCCATAAATCAGAAGAGATGGGGAGGAGAATTGAAAGAATGTAACTGTCACGAGTTGAGATAAGAACAATCCAGTAACTAAGGTATAACACAAACCACTGCTGCTACCACCAATAATAATAATGATAAGGAAAATAACAAGGGAAGAGAATACAACCGCCCTCCACCCGCTGTTCGATACCCAGCCCGACCGAGCACTGATCTAGCCCTTCCAGGTAACTCCCAGTTTACATCCTGGGCATAACGTGCTGTGGTATGGAATACCTCTTTGGCTAGTTTGGGTCAGGTGTCCTATCTCTGCTTCCTCCCGGCTTCCCCTCCTCCCTGACAGAGCATGAGGCTCAGAAAGTCTTTGGTCAGAGTAAACATTTGAGCAGTAACTAAAAACATCGATGTTATCAGCGCTGTTCCCAGACAGAAAGTCAAAAACACAGAACTGCACCAGCTACTAAGAAGGAAAAAAAATGACCGCTGCTGCTGAATCCAAGACACATCCTTAGGGCTTATTGTAACTGGGGCTAAACTTACTGCAGTTCTGAAACATTTGTGAGCAAACTTCCTTAATTATATCGAGTTCAATCTTTGAAAAAGTTTGCAGAATCAGCCTGTAACTTGGAACGTGCATTTGGAAGTACCTGCTCCTCCTCCTACAATACAAAAGAGTTTATCTAAGAAGTATATGGTTTAGGGTATATCTTTATTGCCTATATGATGACTATATAATTAAAACTTCCATGTAACCTATAGTTTTCTAAACTGGTGATAAAATTATCCTGCTAGTTTAGTCAGACTATTCTAAAGCCTCTGAAGCTCTTTTAGTATTCTTGTGCTCATTATATGGTAGTGTCGTGGTTTAGGCCTGCCACGCAGCCCACTCACTGCCCCTCTACCTCCTCCCTCGGCTCCCAGAGGGATGGGGAAGAGAATTGAAAGAATACAACTCCCACAGGTTGAGATAAGAAC